>JAATLQ010037487.1:27585-55309 GCA_013421005.1 Heliconius erato x Heliconius himera
CCCATATATGTTCAAAGCTACCCCGCAAGGGGGGCAGCTTTGAACATTTGACTACTGCTACTAAAGTTGATATTGCACCTTTACCTTATATATTTTTCTACATACGATGCTACGATTGTGTGGCACAATAGTTGGACTAAGCCTTGTGAAATAGTAAAGAAGTTAAAAACTGTAGAATTTTTAGATATGACACAAAGTTTAAAAATCGTTCGAATGTGCCCCCCTCTCCCCTATATATAAATATTTCCTCTTCTTTCGTTGGTGATGTTGAGAACGACGAAGTACTTAATATTTAACTTCTCTCTCATTTCACATTTATGTTTTTTATGGAATTTATTATACAAAGATAAAGAAATAAATAGTAATATTATTTAATAGTTCACGCTGCAGGTTTTTCCTCCTCCTTCACAACTTGTATCCGTCTGAGTTTTTCCAAATGTTTCTTGGCGATGCGGAATTTGTTGAGAAGCATCGTCTGTTCCCAGCTCCATAGTGAAAGGCGCTGTTGAAATATTCTTGTATTTTTATATATATATTGTTTCTTTTGTTTATAAGATATATTTAAGTATAGATTTTAAATATCTTTTAATATATGCCTCTACCTTTGTGATACATAAAACATTTTTTTATATGAAAAGACTAATTTTATAAAAGCTCAAATCTTGTCTCTATCTCCCAAGCTTTGTGATACGCTTATTACATTCTCCCGAATGGGAATCAATCCCACTAACTATCGCGTTTATGGTTGCACGGTTTAATTCCTGCGCCACGATTACCTCCTAAAGCCTGACTAATGACTTTAAAATATCACTGTAACATAATTTAAAAATGTGTATTTATATACACATAAGTAGTTTGTATAAAAGCAATAATAAAATAAAGAAATCTAGCAATAAAACATATTTAAAATAAAAAAAGCGTATGTCTAAATATTTATTTATTTATATTTGCAAATAAAATAAACAAACGTACATACTAATAATAAAGGGATAACTAGAAGGCAAGTGAAAAACGTACATCAACAAACAAACTTTATTCATGCTCCACTAACAAAGTTAAATACATAGTTTTCAGTCGTTTCCAACAATCTATAAAGCACACTAGGAACCGTTTACGCTACAAGTACTAACATACATACATACACGTCTCTTAGTGTATGATATCAACATTTTAATTTCATATATAAGTATTCTATATTCACAAAAAAAATATGAGAGTCCTTTCTTGATAAAATTAGCCGCATATTTCGAGAACATTTTTTTAAAATATGATATTATTATAATATAGTGTACAGGTTTTTTTTAATTTAATGTTAACCAAATTTATCTTTACAAAACAATTAAAACATATACGCCATATTTTGAAATTTCAGAAATATTGTGCTATAAATTCTAAATATATAATAATTAAAAATATTATTATACAGTTAAGTGATGTTATTTTGAAATACTTTTTATAAATAGATTATATAATTATATTTGAGACATTAACAAATAGCCACGACTCTATTCATTCACCCTTAAAATAAAAAAAAATTAAACTAACTTACTAAAAATGCGTAAATCTGAATGTTTATTAAAATGCAAAATAAACATGTGCAATGTACATATATATTTTTTGAGCATGCTGAACTAAGCTGAGAATATTCTAAAATTTTACTATAATTTTTTTTATTACTGAAAAAGTGTTAAAGAACATCTTCTCTCACTATGATACTTTAAAAATTGAAATGATTTAATTAAATTGTTTTAAAAATAATGTTATATTAAAAAAATCTGAAATAGGAATAGTTATATCACTTTGGAAATAATTTACTATTAATATTATTTTAAAAAACAATGGCCTCATAAATTTAATCCAAACCTATTACTTAGTAACCACAACTATAATTTTTATTTTGAATAAAAAAAATCTAGATTTTTAGACAATTCAGTTTGATCTTAATAACCCGATTAAAAAACCGTTTATAAAACATGAATACAAAGTCACATAACGTTTATTAAATGTCTAATAATAATAAATTGGTCTTTTCAATTGACTCTATATATAAAATAAGATACCCACATGTAGTCCAAACTCACATAGAAAATAAGTTTGGGATTGAAATATAACAAGGAATCCTCAGATATAATAATAAAAATTAAAATATTATAAAAGTTAACTGAGCAGCCATATAAATAGATTGTTTCAGTGTTAAACGCCGTAACCCCACTGTCAGTTGTCGTCTTCGTCATTCTCAAACAAATCCCCGTACTCTTGTGAGTGCTCGAAATCTCTCAAATCCTGAACAAACAATGTGAGAATGAATAAGAGTACAAATCTGTACTTTTAATAATATTAATGTGTTTATATTAATGCCAATTTTTATTAAATCTTACGTTGTATAAAAGAATATATGAGGCTATATGTTATTCATATTACTTCATTAAGAAGAGACATCTTTTTTTAATTAACTTCTACAAAACCAATCTTTCTTGCAAAAAAGCAAATGCAAAAAATAAAAAGAGCTAAATTTCTCAATATAAGCATACCATGCAAGCAAATATACATTATTATTATAATATAATACTCATGTATTAAGTAACTAAAATGTTGCTTATTTGAATATATTAGCTTAGAAAAAGCTTAAATAAGCTGTGTTTAAATTATAATACACATAATTAATATATTATTTATTATTGTTAAAGATCATTGTAGTGTTATTGGACAGTGTTTGACTGTTCATATGGTGGATGTAGGTTCAGTTCCCATTTTGGAAATTATTGTATTCAAATTATTAAGCCAAATACCACAACATGGAATGTCAACATGGAATGTCTCAAATAAAAACGAAAAACAGAAAACGTAGTTTCTTATTTCTTTTTCTCTTATTATATTAAGAGCTACAAGACAAAAATGATATAGTTACCTGAAACATGCCAGTGGCGGCCGCGTAACCGGTCATGGCCAGCAATGCAAATATACCCGCCAGGAACTTGTTACGAGTTGCATTTGGAAACTGTGCTTCTCTCTCAGCTTGTGTACCTTGAGACTTCTTTGAATTTTGTCTGTTGTATTCTGTGTATGAAACATTATATTACTGTGATTAAGTTGTTGGCTTCCTACTTTCATCCTAATAGCAGGATGGGTAGAGCAACCTAGTTTTAAGACACTCTGTTCCCATTGAGACACTGACGTTCCCCACTTTCCGCTATATTCTTGAGGCATTGTGTGTTGAGTGGGGGAACGCCCCGTCGTGCTTTACCTCGTTACCAGAGCGAGAAACATGAAAATATTTTTAACATTTTTAAAGTGTTATTCCACACTTAGGAAACAAAAATACTTAGAGGTCAGAGCACCTGGTCGGTTTCCAGAGTGCGCGAGCTCGAGTCCCGCTACGTTCAAATCTTTATACGTTTTCTAAGTAAAGTAAGAAAATATTTTATTTCCTCAAGTGGGAATCATACCCAGACGGAGCGTCACGGTAAGCTATTGTAAACACTGTAAGCGCGACAGAACTCAAGGAAATGAAATAAATAATATTCTTATTTTCATTTCTTTACTTTGGTGGCAAATAGTTTGGCTGAAAATGGGGTAGGCGGAGTGTCTTAACACTAGGCTACCTTTGCTTACCCTACTGTGTGCAGGATACAACAAAAATCTCCTTTATATTACAATAATTATAATTATATCTTTATAATAATAACTGCTTATAAAAATGTATCATTTTTAAATCAATCATATGCTCATAAATAAATGTAGTAGTTGCACTACTACAAATAAATTTTGAAATTATACAAAAATATTACAATTATTAATATTCCAATTTATTATAATTTGTCAATTTATTTAATTATTGAATTAGACATGAAATAATTAATGTCACAATAAATAATAGTATGAGATCATCTTGGGAGTGGACAAGCATCTAATTGTAAACATATTAGTTTCAGATTCTATCCTCATTATGTAGAGTTAATGCTGTATACTTTCCAGCCTTGGTAGATAAAGTGCACCATTCAACAGTGGTGGAACACAATGAATGATTGAATTCAAGCAGAAATCAGAAAAAAGAGTGTCACAAGCCTCGGTTCTATCTGCCTACTCCACTATATTCTGGAATAAGATCTCAAATACAAAATAATAATAATAATTTAGAAAACTCACCATCTGTAACATTCCTAAAGTTTTTCTGACTGATTCTAGCGACAAATCTACTTAAATTTGCTATTCCCTTGACATGATTTGATAAAGTTGAATTTGGAAAAGGTGCTTTCACTAGAGGTGCGAGATATGCAAACACTATTGCATCAAATGAAGATGGACGGTTACCAAAGAAATATTCACTCTCCCCTAATCTGTCTGAAAGAGTTTTAAGGCACTTTTCCGCTTCACTGTAGACCTGTAAAGATTAAAAATGGCTAATACTAAACTGTATACTTATCACAACAAAATATATAACTTAAATTATATATTTTGTTGTGATAAGTACAGAAATCTTGTATGACATCAAAACAAGCAAATATTTAAACAGTTCAATTATTTATTGTTGCCTAATATTTAGGTATTCAGTCAGGAAAGAGCCAAAATAATGGTTATTCAGTGTAAGGCCAAAATATGCCACTTATTGCAAGCATAACTACAGTATATAGTAATATGATTACTATATTATATAGGAAATTTAAAGTAATCAGAATAACTTACAGTTTTCTCAATTTCTTTTAGATCTGTATGTTCACCATATAAAGCATCTATCATTTCCTTAGCAACATTTTGATATCTAGATGGATAATAAAAATTAAATGGTATCTGTAGGGCCTTTGCAAATGTTGGTCGTGTTACGTCGCCATAATTCTTCTCATCTACCCACCATGCATATTGATAGGCAGGATAAAGTTTATCTCTGAGGTATTGAGTAAATGCACTAGCTTCAGCAGCTTGTTTCTGGTTTAAATGTACGTCAGTGCTGTAATGCTAAAACAAACTTTGTAATGAATTTTAAAATTATAAAATGTTATAGGAATAACATTTTTTGTCAATGTCTCTTACCAACGATTTTAAATATTCTACAACCTCTTCAAAATTAGTAAGAACAGTTCTTCCATCTTTCATAACAGGTAAAGTGCCTTTTGGTGTGAAAAATGGATTGCTACATTCTCGAACCTTCACTGGCACTCCGATGAATTTCATATAAGTCTGAAATTTTATGTGAAATTTCTGTTAACTATTAGCACCGGTATAAAATAAATAGGTTATAAATATAACACATACTAAGACTTTTAGGCACTCTAAGTCAATAGATGCTAGCCCCCATTCCCCTCTCCATATATCTAATTCTATGCTTGCCATAATTTTTTTCAAGACCAATTCACAATTTCAAATAAATTTGAACTTCTAATTTTTTTGACATTACACAACAGATGTCAGTAATCACTATAATCAAGTGACACACAGATTAAAATAAGTAAACGGTCTTAACTTTTTGGTCATCCCTAATTTTCTTTGGCAATTATATTTTCCATATACTAAATTTAATAGCAAAAATGTAAAAGAAGTGTTTTGTTAATTCTATAGTAGGTACTGTATAGTGCTGATATATAGTTTGCTAAAAATATATATTATGAAGACATTATTATTCAAATAAGGCCAGTAAGTAAATGTGCTATATGAAAAAGTCAATTTCATTTCAAGTTTGTAACTTAGCAATTTTTCTGATTTAAAATGTTAACATAAAATTCATAATCCCGTTGACGGTGTCTTTTGTGTTTTTGTAGGCATTTTATATATTATTTTATTCGTTTAAATTTAATATATTTTGGTATTCAAACAAATTTATGCAGAAATAATCATGTTGATTGATCAACTACCAGATAAGAACGACGGCCCAGATAAAGAACAAGCTTTATTTTTTAATAATAGCTCACAAGAAATTGTAAATAATAGCGAGTTATTTGAAATTGAAGAAATCAAATATGACGGTATGCCTTTAAAAATTTTGCAAATTCTGTTTACATGAAAAAGATATATTTTGATAGTTAAATTCAATTAAATGTTTTCTTTCAATTTTAGAAAACAATCTATGTACACGTGATTTGGTAATTCTATACGAAAACATGGATCATCGCACGAAAACCATTAATATTTCTAAAAATACAATTGAAAAAGTACCTAACCACTATGTAGAAACGGTAATTTACAATGATGATGTAGATTCTGATGTTTCGGATGTTAGTGAAATCTTCAGTAATGAAGATGTTCATAACGTTATCACGATTAACGACAAAAGGATCGACCTCCTCAATACAATTCCTTCTTTTCAAGCTTCACTCTGTCACAAATACGGCAGTGTGAATATGGAGACAGCTTATATATCTAATGAATATGATAAACATTTTATGTTTAACGACAATTATTTTAAAGACCATTTAAATATACATTCAATGTCCGGTTTCAAGTACTCCGATAGTACTGTAATTCCAGCATCATTGTTAGATTATATTTGCTGTAAGTGCTCAGAAGACAGTTATAGTTTTTATATGGATAACGTTATAAAATACGTTCAACATACTATTGACCAGTTGAAACGTATAAGTAATGGTGACTATTTAACTGGAACAGCCAAAGAAAAGTGGCGAGAGGTCAAAAACATTCATAAGGAGAATGATTGTCAAAAGAATGCCATAGTGAGTTGTGCCAACGTACCCGCACGAATCAAACGTAAATCGAGGCATTTTAAAAATACGTGGGATGATAAAGTACATTCAGAAATGGATATAAGATGCCTAAAAAAAATATTAGAAAAAAGAATTTATCTACAAGTGCCAAAATTATTAAGTGGGACTTATAAACTTTTCCGCAAATACTTTGATAATAATCTCACTATAAGCTATAAAAAAGATAAACAATTACCTAGCCTCAAAAATTTAAATGAATCGCGTGTAAATGTGGTATTAAAATTACAATGTTCAAATTCTGATGAGGTAGAAGCTAACGTGAATTCAGTAATGGTCCTTCGTACATCATTGCTAGATGAACACACAGGTATCTAATTTCTTACAATAAGGTCTTTGATTTTCACGATAATTACACATTTATATAGCTAGCTGGCTAGCTTATTTCTTGCAAGTTGACATTTTTATGTACTTATTTAAAGATTTTTAATTCTTTTTAGAACAATGTTCAGTTATAGAAATTACGTCTGATTACGATGAAAAGGCTAAAATAAGTCACGTTGAAAATAACGATAATGATGTCATTTTAAAATCTACACCTAGTTTAACATACCACAGTCAAGCTGATTTGAATGATAATATAAATTCAGACGAAAGTTATGCTATTGAAGAATTTACTGAACCGTATCCAATTACGGACGAATTATCGTATACAATGCGACGATTAAACATGAACTCTCCTGTCCTAGAGGAAAGTGAAGACACATCAACTAAAAAGAAAAGATCTTCACGTGTTAGAATTAAATCACCATATGAAAATAGATCATATGTTATTGAAGAGAAGAAACGAAAAAAACTTTTAGAAATCAAAGAAAAACGAGAAAAGAAGAAAATGATTACCAATGAGAGTCATAAAGTAACTAAGCCGAAATATGGAAAAGGTGCAATAATGGCTCATTCTTCTTACTCTGTTACAAAATTATCTATTACAAATAAATCCTTTTATAATTCGATATATGGACAAACTTTAGATAACAAAAGTTTAAAAAGAGAAGTTAATAGGCATAAAATAAATCATATTTCTTCTCTTGATTTAGATTATGACAATGAAGAGAAACATGAATCTGGATCAACACCAAACAAAGCAAGCCAAAATTTCATTAGCCGTAGTTATTATTTAGAGGATGCAGATACAGAAATTATGCACTTACCAAGCAAATCGGATAGCGTTCAAGACGTAGGAAAAGAAATTGGCACTCGATCGATTTCCATTATATCTAATGACGGGGATAATTTGAGCATTATCAAACGACTGTTCACAAATACATCTGTATCTGATCTAAGTGTTACAGATACAATGTCAAGCTTTCACAAGCAAATGCTGTAAGTATAATATTATTTATTACTTATTTTATTGTACATATAATATATAAAGAAGGAGGTGTATTTCACACTAGATTCTCTGTGTCTACCCTGCTTTACACGATAAAAGCGTTAAGCTATAATATATTTAAACGAGCTTTATATCTTTATATAACTTTTACGTACCAATAAAACAATTGTTTTTCTTTATTTTTAATAGAAAGGGCGCAGGTGAAGTCAATAAAAATGATTTTCTCAAATTGGTACAAAGTACTGAAGCATTAGTTCCAACTAATACACCAACGAAAAATGAAAATAAAGGAATTGTTAAAAAAGAAATGGCTACCGAGTGCCGAAGAAATATAAATAAAATTTATGACTTAATGAAAATAAATAATGAAACAGATTCCTATAGTTTTAAAATTAATAAAAATAATGCAACAACAGCTATTACGAAAGAAAGTAATAGTATACAAAGCTGTGACAGTGGAAGTAGCAACAAACATCAATTAATATCTTCAAATTTAAACAAAGATATAAATAGTGATCTTGTAACTGTTATTCCAAAAGTTATAATTAGTTCTAAGCAACGTAGTACAGCAGTAGATAATAAAGTAAAAAAAGAAGTAAAAAAATATGACACTAAAATAAATAATAACCCGTTAAAAGCAATATCTCAACTGCTTCATGATATAGATAACGTTCAGAAAACAAGGCAAAAGGGTGGAAATGAAAAAAGATCATCAAAGAAATCTGAAAACATATATCCAGAAAACAAAACGAAAATTACGAATTACAAACGCAATAACGATATAAATACTGTACGATTACAATCGCACAAAGAAAAGAATTTACACCAAAATGTAACAAATGAAAAGACCAAACCGGCTGCACGCTTATCTCTTGAGAAACCTGCAAGAAAATTTTACAGAAAAAATGTAATAGATATCATCGATGAAGTTAAGGAATTAAAAGGGGAAGCGGTCCGTGGGCCATCGAAACGGTCTAGATTAGATAATTTAGCACAACCAAAAAAAATATATGTTCAGGCTCATTATGAACAATATCAAAATAGACATGAAAAGCAATTTCTGAGTGACAGACAAAGAGTAGGTTTTCAATTACCAAATAGGGAAAGGCTTTCACCAGCTACATTGAAACGACAAAAAAAAGTAGATGATAAAATATCAACGAAGCAGACGGCTGTTGATTCAGCAATAGGTGTGTAAAGGTGAATTTGTTTAGCAAAAATGTTAGAAAATTATTATTGAAACAAAATTAATTTTATGCGATATGTATCAAATCATGTCATCTGCATAGGTATGATGTATATTAGTGATAATAATTTAATCTATAATTTTCTTTTAAATAAATAAGATTGGATAGTTTCATAAATAAATATGTGAAAAATGTGTGAATTGTGAAAAATAGTTTCTTATTCTTTATTTATTATACATTACAGAAAAATCTGTGATCTCTAAAATAGTATACAGAGATATCTTGGAAGACCATGAAAAGAAAATTTCAACCTATACAAAACGACCATCATCTTGCACAAACTCATATCTTAACCCCTTGTAAGATGTTTTACGTTGTGTTTTCAGTATGATTTAAAATTTCTATTTTTTTAATTTATATCTTTGCTGGTTTCTAGAAATAAAAAAAATGTTTCTGTGGAATCTTACGCAAACAATAGTCATACTGTTGCTCCAGCTTTGTCACGTAATGGCAACAACGAAATCTCTCGAGCGCCTCTCATACCTGTGTGTATTGACTTAGGTAAATACATTAATTTATGGTTTTCACTTAAATTTAATTTATAGTAATACCTATTTCTTACATGTTTAAAATTATATTTATATAAAGTTCAATCATCGATCTAATTTTACCTAATATGTCATATACTTGTTCTAACTATTTACATATTATTACAGAATCTGTTACATCATCTCCTTCTGCAGAAGGATCAAACGCTCTTGGGAATAAATTACACTTAATGATAAATTCTATTACTAATACAAACTATGTATCGAATGCCCTCACTGGAACAAAAGAGTCCGTACTAACATCTGATATACACGATAAAAAATCGAAAACTGACGTTCATCTGTTAACTGAAAATGATATATCAACTTCTGATTACTCTATCGATGTATTTGAAGACAAAAATATTCTAACAGCAGTAGCTTGTATTTCTAAAGATAATCAAAATAGTGAAGCCGACAAGGGCCCTATAACAAAGATATTGACATATGAGGTTAAAGATTCTGAAAGCGAGCTTCATAAGTTGGAAAACGCCTTATATAATCAAATATCAACTGGCACGTTTCAGAAACGGTTAAAAATAAAAAAGCTTACTCTTACACCTAAACATTCCATACAAGAGGCATTTGTTCTTAATTCTGGAGACACTGATACTTTGCTTGTTAAATCAACATTATCTCGCAAATTTGGTTTCTCTAAGACAGATATGTCTGAAATCAAACCTATTCCCGTTTTGTCCAATATGATTATAAATAGAACGTTTCCTATTCAAATATCAACTGTAGGATATGCTTTTCTTAAGCATTATGATCATAATATTTCGAAACTTACTGGAAACGAAAAAATTCACTTAAAAGATAAATTTTCAAAAATAACTTTTAATAATAAAAGTACACCTAAAATCAAAGAGCTATGTCATAAAAGCTTTCAATGCAACATGAAAATTCAAAGTGACTTAGAACCCGGTAATACGGACACACCAATTACCAAAAAGAACTATGTAAGACCCGAGTCTAGCAAAGTCGATAACTCAAGTGAAATGATTGAAGAAATATTCGAAGATCTTTTGAAAATTGAAGATGTTAGTTTAGAAGAAAAATACAAGAATAATGAATCAAATCTAAAAGCGAAATCTGACAATATTAGCACTTCCACTTCATTAGATATTCTAGTGGGGCTTTTGAATGAAATTAAAAAGATTACATCACATCAAGCTAATTATGTTAAATGTAGAAATGAAATTAATTTGAATAGAAAAAATAAAGAACTAGAAGTATTACTCAATAACGTTCCAATACAAGAAAATTCATCTGATAACAGTGATAGTAGTTCGATTTCATTGACTTCTCTTATAAAAAAAGAAGTAGATCCTAATAATCATCCCGTACTTCAAAATGTTGTTAATGGCCAAGACCTCGTTAAAACAAAAACAGAAGAAGGAAATTTATTTAAAAAAGTAAAACGTATATGTTTTGATAAAGAACTAACTATCAAAATGTCACAAAAAGAGATTAAACACGCTTTCACAGATGTGCCATCGCAATTTCATATAACTACAGTCAATAGGAGTACAGGTTCTGTAAATTCTTTTAACACTACAAATAAATACTTGAGTCGATCAGTGACTACGATATATGATTGCAGCATACTTCATTTGAATTCATCAACTCACAAAATAATAGAGTTACCAAAATATAATAACGAAATATCACTATATAACAATACTGCCTTTACTAATGAAGAAAAGTTTACGAAAAAATATAATTCTATAGTAAAGAAAATTTCTAAATCCGACAATATAATGCTTTCTGAATTTGATACGACGATGAAAATGAAAAGAGATATTTTAGTAACAATATATTCAATCCTAGTATTGACTATATTTACTGCTTTGACGTTTCCTGATCTACTTCCTCCAGCGTAATTTGATTTAAAAAGCTCGATGAAACAAAATTTTATGTTATACGACTATTCTTTTGCTAAATTGTATATTTTTATATTATATTTTATTTATTGAGTCAATTTGTTATTTTATATTGGATACTTAAAAATGAAATTAAATTGATTTAATTCTAATGTAAATATGGATTTTGAATTATTAATATTATTGAGACGAGTAAAATATTTAAATAATCAGCGTCATGCTGTATCCCGCATATAGCAGGGTAGGCAAGGAACCTAGTGTTGAGACATATCGTTCGTCACTTTCCGCAGAATTTTTCGAGGCATTCATTATTGAGCGGCGGAACTCTGCGCTGGACATTGGTGCCAGAGCGAAGAAATGAAAACAATAAAAAAAAATAATAATTCATTCCCCCAAGTGCGGTTCGAACCCACCACCGCTCCGTTACTGCCACAAGCTTGCACCCTGCGCGACGGTCATGACGATCTCTAATAATATTATGAGAGATTTTATGTTTACAAAATACTGATTTAGATATAGATATATAGTAGTGTAATTTATGTTTGCAATACTTAAATTAGGGTCAGGACCTTAACTTAAACCCTACAACAAAAACACCCTGTTTGTAGTGACCTAGTCAAGTGTACTGGAAATAGTATCGTTGTATTGTGTAATTACCGCTTGCAGTTTGCATATTTCTTAATCCACGCATATGATGAAAAAATATTGAAAATAAGTTTTTATATTATTATTGTCAATGCTTTTTTGGGCGTGTCATAAAAAGTATTTTACAGCTTACTCTGTCAGCTATTTTAGAAAGGAAAAATAAAGTCAATGTCAAAATCACATGTTGATGTTGGTTTGGTATTCAAAATTTCAAACTCTAAGTTCTACAAGAAAATGTAAATTTACGTTTGATTGCTATTGCTAACATAATAACTTTTATTAACAGTAACAAACAGCGGAATTTAATTTTGGTGTAATAACTTTTATTAACACAAAAGACTATTCTTATTATCCAATATGTCAGGCGGAAGAAGTAAATCTACTAAGGTATTTTTATATCTCTGTAGAAAATTTAATCATCCTTCATATTATAAATATTAATATTTTTTTTTATTTGTACCTTCTAGCGTAAAAAGAAAGATATTGAATTTACAGCTGAAAACATTGATAATACGGCACCTGCTCAAAAAATCTTAGATGAACTACAGCACAAAAATCCTCAAGCATATTTGTTTTATTCCCGTAATATAAAACAGAGGCATACTACTGCAACAGCTTTAAAAAATTATCATTATGTGGTACCAGGATTTTCTCTTAGCACTTTTGATGATGATTGGGATGGAGAACTTAATATAGACTTTTTTGAACCATTCTGTTATAAAAGTTTAACACCAAAAATGATTTCTACTTTAAAACATATAGAAAAGGCAGATCCACTTACGAGTTATATGAAGACTAAAATGGAATGGCAAAGAGGATGCCGAAATTTAAGATTGACCGGTGGTTAGTGTTTACAAAATAAAATTAATTATTAACATTGAAACTTAATGGAGTAGACATTGTCATGGTGTGAATGGGAGTCTGATAATAACTATTTTCATTTTCACATTCTGGTAGACTGTATTAAGTTTCCACACTTAATATATAATTTTTCAAAAATTGTGCAATATGTAGGAAAAGGAGTATTATACCTATCTTGTTAACCAGTAAAAAGCTGCTAAAAACTTTTTTAGTACATCCAAATTTTTTAATTTTTAGCTTTTACTAATATGATGCAGAAATATGAAAGTCTAAATGAAGAAGTAGTGCAGTGTCCAAAGCACATTGTGGACATGGCAGCTCATCTCGACAGTAATCCTGATCCATATTTTGATAGCACATATAATTGGTATTACGCTGGCAAAGGCAATTTACAACTCATTTGTATTGATTGGATAGATTATTTGCTATATAGTGAATTTTCCACTGTTTGTAAGTAATATTTTTCTAAACAATTTTAATTTTTACTATTCTTCTCTATTTAACACAGTACTACAGTTCTTTGTTTTGGAGCAAACCAATACATTTAACATTTAAATATTGTAATATTACTTGTAATTTGTAAATACTTACACACACTTTGTTTTGAGGCCATTGTGATGCAGGGGCACAAGGACAGTTGAGGGTTTGATCCCTCCTCGAGGGAAGGAATTTTAATTTATAAATATTTTCATTTCTTTGTTCTGGCAAGGCAAGAGCCCGGCGTTGACTTCCGCTACTCAACATGCAATGCCTAAGTGCGACTGTAAAAGCGACAGTTGTGGGTTCGATGCCCACTCGGGGAATGATATATTTACTATTTTAATTTCTAATCTTTAATATCGAGACAAAGCGTGACTTTGAGTTCCACCATTCTACATACAATAACATGCCAAATGAGAATGTGGCGGAAAGTGGGGAACTGCAGTGCAGGATACAGTGTATAGCTAAAAAAAATATTTTTAATAAATCACTAAGTTTTACATATATTAAATTTATTTAAATTTTATCGATAAATTAATAACAATTTCAGATATATCACATTTGAACAAAAATGAACACATAATTGATGAAACACCAGCTGCAACATTCGACTGTGGGACGGATTGTTATATTTTTGAAACAATTTGTTCAACAAACAACATTATTGCATTAAGAACAAAATACAAGATTTTTATATTAAAAACTGTCACACAAAATTGTGAGCTGCTAATCGAAATTGTTAAATGTGTAGGATCAGAACTACCGTACACTAGCATCTCCTTTGATGATTATCATAAAAATATATTATATATAACAACTATAGATAACAAACTAAGTATAGTTAATTTAGACAGGCTGAAGGCTAGAAGTGTTAAATTAAAAGGCAAAATTTCAATGGTGGATAACTGGAACACAGTCCTTGGTACTGGACGAGGCCATTATACACATGTTGGAAAAAAATCCATTTCCATATATGAAAAAAGATCTAATAAACCTGTTTTGGTTTGGACAGAATTAAGAAATTTAACTGATGAAATTGGCTGTAATGATATAAGTGTTGCTAAATTCATTGGAGAGCATTCATTATATTTTGGCACAGATCACCATCTTTTCTTAATGGATTTACGAAATATGCACCATAATGATAAAGCTAAAGTTGTACAGCGATGGACCCACGGCATGGAATGTATTCCTGCTTACATATCTCATACTAGTTTTGAAATGAATAAAGAACTATTAGTTCTTAGCAGTCAGTGGTGTGAAGATATGTGTGTATTACCAAATAGTAGCAATATTATAAAAAAAGAGATTGATTCCACTGGTATTTTTATACCTTACCGTCCTCCGAGTATTTTGAAAACTCTTGATGAAGCTCGTCAAAAAATGTTATGTAATGATCTATATAATCCCATAGATACAAGACTATGTACAGCAATAACAGGTGTTTTAATAATGGAGAGAGCAGAGAAATATGATATTTTGATGCAAAATGCTCTAGGGGATACAACTTGTCATTCCCTTTTCCCGGAATACATGGAAACATTTATTGATAATGATGGACCACAGAATTTACATGATTGGAGTACCTCATTCAAGCTGCCGACAAAAACTTATGAAGTATCGTCAGTTGAAAATATAGCTAGCATATGGCAGCAGTTGAAGAGGTTACCTGATAATTTCAAAGTGGAAGGTGATCTTAACGATAAAAGTCTGTTTAACAAATCTGAGATTTCAGAAGCATTTGAAAACGAAGACGTGGACATCGGGTTGCAGGAAATTTGGTTGAAAGGCCAGAGTGAGAGTGTTGTGGATCAATCATCATTTGCCCTTGATTTGCATTTTTCAGAAGATGACAGTGATTAAATGCTGTATTATGATGCAGTTCTAAAATGAATAATAAACGATGGTTGCAGATCTGAATCTCATTTGGATGAGCGTTTTTATTCAAATATTTATATTCGCTATCTGACACACAACATCTTTAAGAAAATAAAGAATGAAATCTATCCTAATAATAAAATCGTAACGGATCGGTGTCAGTACATGGAAGATATTCCAGAAAAACTATTATTGGGATCATTTATTAACGAAATAAAACCTAAAATAATAATTTCTATATTTATTTTAAACTTGATATTACTTACTGGATTTATTTTACTTAAGGAGTATTTGAGAGATTTTAAGAGTTATTTTATACAATGGTTTTATTGAATCGGCTAAAGCTTTAGTCTTTAGTGTTGTTGTTTGAAATTATTTGTAAAATTATTACTACTGTCATGGGATTAACAGCATTGACCTCATGTTCACCACATGAAAAAACCTGGTCCTCAGCCATTACCATCGAGTAATTCGTAACAAATGCACTTAAATACGTATTTTAGAGACGTAAGACGATTTATCATTCCATAACGCAGTGTTTACTTTCGTTCTTTAGGAAAAAAAAATATTTTTCTATTTTTGTGATATTTTATTTAACTTTCTGTTTGTCCGGGCCTTGACTTGTGACCTAAAAGTTAACTTGAGGATAATGAATATTTAATATTTTCATTTCCTCGCTCTGGTTACGAGCAAAGCGCGGTGTTCAGCTCCGCTGCTCAATACACAAAGCTTCTAGAATTCGATGGAAAGTGGGGAACATGTCTTAATGAAAACGGTGTATCTTAACACTATGTTCCAAATTCCTTTCACAGCGTGAATCTAAAGAAAGCGGGCGGAACCGCGCGGGGGCCACTAGAAATGAATAAATAGGATCTTAATTTTTACTATTTGGAATGCAGAAGACCCGAGAATGTGATAATAAAAATAACTGATATTCTATAAATATTTAATTATACTTGATATATATTATTTTAACTAGTCAATGATTGTATTCTATAAAAACTATATCTTTATATTTGGCTGTGTTGTATTTTGAAATGTAGTTATAATAAAAAAATTTTTTCAAAGGATAATAAATAAAAGAGTTTTCATTTAACAAATCTATAATTAATATCTACAAGTGAGATAACAAGCATGTCATGCATGACGTCACACACACACATACACTACACCAATATTAATATAAGTACAGGTTCACATTCTGGAGAATTAAAATGCCACAAAAATTTAAATAAGGTTTAAGAAGTACTTTTTGAATGGTTGTGTATAAATGAAATGAACATCAAAATTTACAACAAAAATGTTGACATGAATTAAATATCTTAATAGTTAATACCGTAATTTAAAACATTTTATAATCAAGAATAAAAAAGTTTTATTATATGTATTTATATCCAAATAATATAATTTAGCTGTGGAAGTGAAGAAATATAATAGAAACATTTATTTGTTATACATTAAACAAGTATTAGAGGTCATCCATAAAATAAGACACATGAATTTTATGTTTTTGTGACCTTCCTCATTGCAGCTGCTTACATTTGTGGGACTGCCCAGGACCTATATATACAGTCTATTCATTATGGTATAAAACAAAATGTAAACAAAGAAACGCTGTTTCTTAAACTTCAATGTAACTTTTTTATTTCTTTTTAATTTGGTCCAGGTTGTATCATGTTTCATATAAATAAAAACAAAATAATCTGAATATCTTTCGGTGGCAAGTGTTTCGAGACACTACATGTTTAGTGGTGGAATTCAATTGGAACTTTGTTCTAATACCAGAGTAAAGAAATGCATACAGTTCATTCCTCTTTGCCGTGTGACGTAATTTATGGATGACCCATAAAATATTGATACTACACTAGCAATATAGAATGAATGGAGGAACTTTTTTCATATTAAGATTGCTTCTATAAATAAATTAGATTTTAGGACAAAAAGAATTAGTTTGACGATATTTTTTTTCTGTGTGTATTTCATCACATGTTCAAATATAATTTAATTACATCAGTGCGTATCACATTATGACGAAAAGATGCTTATTTAGTTCTTGACATTTTATCTATTTCTTTACATACTTAAGTATATGAATATAATTATTTTAAATTTGATATTTCATAAATTTAAAAGTCAATTTCGTGAATTTAACACAAATAGGAAGATACTATCCACATACTACATAACAGTTACGTAGGTTTGAAGCCTGACTTATACATTTGCTTCTTCATCCGCTGAGACTGCACAACACTGGAAAGAAAAAATATTTAATTAAAAATTGAATTCTGTCGTCACCCAAAAGATTAATATAATTAAAAAAAAAGGTTTTATGATGAGATTCTTCGATCTATTAGAATAACGGTTGGTAAAATGGCAAAAGTCAATATAAACAAATGCAAAATATTATGACACAAAAATCTAAAAACTTATTACAACTATATAAGGTTTAGTTTTGATTGGCGCGTAATTTATTACAGTTAGATAAGGTTTAGTGGAGTTAATGGTAAATATAACATTTTACTCCGCGCTAATAAGGAGAAAATAAATAAATAATTTTTATGACTGTACTGACTGACTTTATCTATATCAATGTACGCAGTAGCCATAAAAAAATCTCCTGTATTTTATATATTAATAACGCTTAAAATTGTTATAGCAATTTTTCTTAGTCCAGACCAACCAATATTCGACGAGATTGTTGGTTTGGCCAAGCGAAGAAATGTTTGTATTTAATTGTTTAATAATGTTTTTCTAAGTACTATAAAACTGAATCTATGTTACCGAAACATTTACTAAATCAGGAGGAATTTTTTATCCTACTGATTTTTTAATTAATGAAGTGTAACACACTTCTCAGCACAAGAGGTTGTGGGTTCGATTTGCACTCTAGGAAGTAAAATATTCAATATTTTCTTTTCCTCGTCTAGTAACAAGGAAAAGCGCGGCGTTAAGTTCCGTCACTCAATATGCAATGACACCAGAATTCGGCGGAAAGTGGGGAAGTGAAAAAATCTTAATGGGAACGGAGTCTTTTAACACTAGGTTTCCCAGTACACTCTGCCTTGTGCGGGACACACCGTGAAGGAAAAAAAGGATATTTCTTTTAATTACACCAATTCTATTAATTAATACACATAACTAAGTAAACCCACATTACTAACCACTATCGTTTAGTAAACCCCCGCAACCAGGAGCCAGTGATGGTAGTGGTAGGCGGCGTCTCCTTCTCCATGTGTTCCAGCAGGCGTCGCTGGTTGTCGCGGAAAGCTGCTATGGGGTCCTCAAACTGGCTGTAGTAGCGGAGCACCTCACGGACGTCGGTTACGTTTGACATTGCTATAGCTAAAAAAAAGTAAAGATTAGAAATATAGCTTCATACAAATCTATATTGTCATATTATAGAGGTTTAAGATTAAATTGATATTATAAAAAAATATTATATAGATATGTTATAAAGCGTGTGACTGTAAACACAATAATATTAAATATTTTGGCATTGAGTGCCGCAACAACACGCAATGCCTCCAGAAATCGGTGCAAAACCCCCATTTTGCGGAGTGTCTTAACACTAGACCCCCTCTGCCTACACAAGAGGGTGTGAAGCTTATCGTTGTAATTTTTTTTTATCTAACTAACGACATTAAAATGTAGGTAAATTTTTATAGTTAACCTTGTAACAAATTAGCCAAGTCCAGCAGTGCAGTGTCGTCGTCAGCTCCCTTCCACTTCTTCAATATGAGCGCATTGTCTGGTTGGAACTTAGTTGTCATTTTGTTCCAATCCACCACTATTACCTAAAATTAAATTTAAATATCATTAAATTTATATTTATTTTGTTACTAGTACATATTTGCATAATTTTGTAGTTTATTTTGTTAATAGGATTAAGCAGGAGAGTTAAATAAACAACTTTTTCCACTTCAATCTATTAGTTGCTGTAAGGGAGCAAGTATAGCAAGGTTAAAAAACTATTTCACCACTTTTCGCCTCATTTCTTAAGCCACATATGAGCCAGAGTTGAATAACAAAACTTTAAGCGCTTTATCATTTTATCAGAGCGAGAAAATGAAAATAATTGATTGCCCTGAGTGAGAATCAAACACACAATAATTACAGTTACATTCTGCAACCCACTTCGCCATGAAGACATTTTAAATTACTTAAACAACAGAAGAGCAAAGAAATTGAATAAATTGTTTTTGCATTTGCTTCTCTCACCATATCCCTAAAATGATAAAATAAAGTAACTTATCACCAAATTTAATAATTATTTATAATATCTTCCACGGAATTGTACAAACTATAGATTTTAGAAAATTTTTATGTATAAAATTAACTATAAAATTTTCTAAGTATAATTTGTTTTTGTTATACTTAGAAAATTTTACAATAATCAGTTTATAATATTAGTTAGTTTGTTTATACTATGTTTTACATATTAAACATACCTTTGACAAATCGCGATTAAGACCTTCAAGATTTTTAACATGGACTCCATCTATAAAGTGGGTGGAATCTCTGAACAATCTGTAAGATATCATTTTGTTCTCGGGGTCCAGTTTATCTAACACCGGCCAAATCATAAAACCATTCTCAGAAGTAAATATAACAACTTCGTAATCCGAGTTAGCTACTGTTTGTAAAAATTGATCAACACCAGGACGCTTTTTGAATCTGTAATTTTTTTGTATAATAACAATTAAAAAATGTGTAATTTTTCATCTTAATGCTTTATCTTGCTTATAGCAGGATAGACAGAAGGAACATAGAGTTAAGACACTCTGTTTCCCACACACCGCCACACTTTGGCTAAACTCAACACTATGCTTGTTCTTGTTACCAAAAGAAAGGAAAGTAAAATAATAGTTCCTCAGAGAGGGAGTTGAATGTACAATGTGTAACTTAAAACATCTTATAAATCATATTCTTTAAGTCCAATTTAGAAAATCCTTATTTACTTCAGATATGAGGATTAATTAAAATTAACAAATATTTTTAAATGAATAAACAAAGCTCTGCTGCAATTGAAGCTAATGATAACAAGCATATCTAACATCTCCAATGATTTAAGATAAAAAATTAAGGTAAAAAAATCAGATTCCAAGACCAGAAGTTTTTTATGAATGCTGACTATAAATTAAGAAAAACCAAAAAATAAAGAAAACAAGATATATTTTAGGCATTATATTACCTCCATCCAGTTTGATAAGACCAGTCGGGATGTACAAGAACATCAGTGAATTCTAATACTAAAGTATAAGTAGGTTGATATGGTGGTGGCAAGGGGTCTGGCAAAAGTTTCTCACGGGAAGGCTCTTTAATCATCTGTGAAATGAAGTGAAGTCAAATGTATTTATTTATAAAGCCTGTAAGCACTATGTTAAGTTCCTACACTCATGTACAATATGTAATATGTGTTTCCTCTGCCTACTTACCTTGTTTTAGTAGGCAGAGGGAACCTAATGTTGAAATGATATGCAAGCTATAAAATGTATATACTTACAAAAAAATATTTATATGTAGTAATAATTGTGTGGATGATGTTTAATTATTCTATCCAATACCTTTTACTGATAAAAGATAAGATTACTGCCATCCTAAGTGGATTTAAAGAACTTCCTTCTCCAACTTCCTTTCTCAGCAGAAATAGTCTAATTAATGGATTGTTTATCACATTATATTGCTTTATGTTATATTGCACAATACTTATCTATTTACTCCCACCAATTTAGTGATTTAAGTATCAAAATATATTCTTTAAGCTTTAATTCTACTTTCTTCAATTATTTTATAAAGTTTTATTTAAATATCTCTAAAAAAAAGATTTTGACTAATATATAACATTTTAAACCAGATTTAAGTTATTTAAAATCACCTTTTCATAGAAAGTAAGCTCCTTCCAAGTTCTCCTCAGGTACTGCAAAGGCACTGGTAGGTGTGAAAACTCATCCTCTATGGGTCTGCCTTCATCGTCTCTCCGGGGAGCTCCCATTTCTATTACCATACAACCTCCCATTACGGTCATTGCTCCACCAAAGGCTGCAAAACTATTTACCGTGACTATTAATAGATATCTCTGGATTATTTTTTAGAAATATTAGACTAAGATTTATGTTAAAATTGATATTTATATTTAAATTATATCTTCCTTTGTTTTATTCATGCTAAAGTATCCTACACATAGCACAGTGTGCAGAGAGAATCGAGTAGAAGTTTTCTCAACTTTTGGCCTGAACTTGTGGCACAGATAACAAGATACATCTTGAGTGTGATGTGAGTCAAACTCAACTCTGCAATTTGTCTTGTCAGAGGAGAGGAAATTCAAACCCACAACTATTGCATTTCAGATGCTGTCACACTGAGCAACTAATGATGACCTCAATAATAATTATACTTTGATAAATATATTTTACTCAACCACATCAATTATATATTATAAATATTAATTCAATACTTATTTTTAAAGAATTACCCAATTTTCATTCGTCTCCAACTCTTTTCATTCTCCTCGGTCTTCTCTTTTTGCTCTTCATCAAATTTTTGTTGTTCTTGTTGTATTTCTTGAGCATCTTTCTGGCTTGGAGTTGACTGAGGGAAAAATCGTCCGAGAATGTCTACCTTCTCAGGTTCTTTTGCGGTTTTGTTCTTATCCCCTGGAAACAATTATTATATTAGCTTTAGCACTAAATTAGGCGGTTACTAATCGCCAAAAAATGTATATTAAGGAATAATACATTTTTATATTATACTATTCAAATTTTTATTTATAAAAAAATATATATCGAAACTAACCTATATTTTCAGAGGAATAAAATCTTACGGAGCTTGTCGATAAAAGAAATATATTTTGCCTCAAAAAATTTCTACTTTGGAGTTTAAGGCTATTACAACAAATCGCTCGTGTTAGACAAAATGCTTTTCTAAAAGCCATTATTTTAATATTTTATAAACTAAACGCCGAATTCACATTTCTTTGAAACAAAACAACTGACATTGTCAAATTGTCTGTCATTTGAACTCAAAACTATGTCATAGATAAAGCAAAAGTCCAGGCAAGTTATAAACGACTACCGGTCTGTAGATGATAGCAAAAGAATGGTTTTCCTAATCGAATATGCTAGCTTGATAAAATAATAGCTACGTATATAGAAACTTGTGCTAAATCTAAATATATTTACGCTGTATCCCACATGTAGCAGGGTAAGAAGAGTGTTAAAACACTCTGCTCGCTACTTTCCGTGTGAAATGAAAATATTAAATGTTTAATTTTCTCGAATGGGAATCGAATATATTCGAACCCCATTGGCCATTTACCTTACGTAAGTCATACAGAAGTCGTGGCACAAGCACACAAATGCTGCGTGAAGCTAAAAAAAAGTAATATACAAAAAAAGCCATTTTTCTATTAAGATTTTTGTAGCGCAGTAGCATAGCATCTGACTGTAATAACAATGTTCGGAGATATAGTCAAGTATGGATTCGAGGGAAGGGTTATATGTACGAGTATATAAAATACACTCTCCGTACAATTTATCTAGTTGAAAACGAAATATCTTTTTGTTCGAGATGGCTAAACTGCTAGGATGGGATAGTCTTTACAGCGTCACGTCAGCGAGGGGCGAGAGTAGCTCACTCCTGAAGAATAAATACGAGCTCTGGTCGACGCCGGTGAGAGGGACAGGATCAGGACGATTTTGGACCGTTGGGCACCGTCGCACCGAAGTGCGGACGTGCCGACAGATAGGACTGGCCTCTTCGCCTCTTACGGCGACGGGGAGCTTATCTTGAGACTGACGAATTATTCCTGCCTATACTTATATTGGGCGTTTGCAATTCTGATTAGATTATTGGGATCTAGGAGGAGAAGGCTACGAGGGCATCGAAGAAGCGGGTGTGGATGAGGAGCCTATTTACACGCTTCGACAATGAAGAGATTGGATCTGGGTGCACGTAGTAGCGCTTGGCATGTATAACGAAATATCTTGACACTTAGTGATTTGGTTTGTTCTCTCTACAGCTTTCCTACTCTTTCTTGCTGGTAAAGACATTGTATAATGCATATAAATTTTATATAAGTATGCTAACAAAAATAAATTGAGAGCAGCTTACAATTAAATAAATTAATCTAATATATTATTTTAATGGTGTTAAATAGTTTATCATCATATCGTATAAGATAAAAGTAAGTGCAAGTACACATGTTTTAAAATATTATATAATGTGTAAAATATTAATATTACTATTGTTTTATGTTTAACTTCAAATAAACCAACTGTTTATAAACTCTGTATCAACAATGCTATCAATGTTTACAACAAATTATCATATCAGTTATTTAGTTAAAATTATTTTATTATTATGAAACAATTTTAACTAAATAACGTAATACATTCAGATTTTTTCGGGACACACGATGGAAAACAACGCAGCTGTTTTGTACGGACCTAAAGATTTGAGGGTCGTAAGTAAATGTATCTTTCTTCTTATTTATTATTGTCATTTAAATAATAGGTATAATATTAAGATTATTACATATTTTTATTAAAGAAAAGTTTTAAAAAGTCCAAATCTTAAAAAAATAATCTAGTTCCCATGTATACCCATCTAAGTCTTGTTAATATCTAATCGATACCAGTAATTAGTAACTTAGTAAAAGTAAGAAGACGATAAGTATCTAAATATATATAATACAACAATATTTATTACAGGTAAATTGGCCGATGCCAGTGATCAATGAAAATGGTAAACAATATTTTTTTTCTGCTTCTCGCTGTATCCCAGGGTCAGGGGTAGGGTAGACTGATGGAGCCTAGTCTTAAGACACTCTGCTCCCCACTTTTCGCCTATGTTTGGAGACATAGTTAAGTGGTGGAACTTAACACCGAGCTTTGCGTCACCAGACCGAAGAAATGAAAATATTAAATATATTAGTGAATAATATGTTGAATATAATAATATAATAACAAGTCAAATATTGGTTTTGGCTTCGCACGATACAATAGTATCGTCAGTTATTTTTTTTTATAATTTTCACGCTGTATCCCGCACACAGCAGGGTAGGCAGAGAGAACCTACAGTTAACAACTGCGTGTTGAGTGGCGAAACTCAACACCGTGCTTTATCTCGACATCACAGCGAAAAAATGGAAATATAAATTTTAATAAATATTTCATTTCTTCGTGTGGGGATCGAACCCACAACAGTCGCGTTACAGTCGGAGCCTTGTGCTCCTCCACCACGACTGGCCTTATGGATTTACGAATGGATTGCTCAGTCATTTGTTACAGTAAAAAAATAAAACAAAATAAAAATTAAAAAAAAACGACATTTGCAGAGGTACTAATAAAAATGGAATGTGTTGGAATATGCGGCTCTGATGTAAAGCTGTATTCTAGTGGCAAATGTGGATTGGAAGTTCTCAGTGAGCCCATTGTCATGGGCCACGAAGGCGCCGGTACTGTAGTCCAGGTATGAGGAATCAGTCATTTTCCATTTCTTTTTCCATATTTATCCCGCCTTATATTTACCTTAGCTTGTCTCTTCTCCAATATTATGTATAATTTAATATGAGTAGGGTATGGTATAAAGGACGACGATTTTTTTATTTCTCTTTGCTGTTCTGAACTCTAGATTTTCGAAATTTATACATAATGTTAGATGTCAAATTCACACCCGTTTTTTCCCATGTTAATCTAATAGTTTTTTTATTTATTTATTTTTTCAGCTTCACGCTGTATCCCGCACACAGCAAGGTAGGCAGAGGGAACCTAGTGTTAAGACACTCCGTTCCCCACTTTCTGCCGAATTCTGGAGGCATTGCGTGTTGAGTGGCAGAACTCAACGCCGCGCTTAGCCTCAACACCAGAGCGAAGAAATGGAAATATAAATTTAAGTAAATATTTCATCTCCTTGAGTGGGGATCGAACCCCTAACCAATCGATTTGACAGTCACACTTCGTGCCGTTGCGTCACAACTGGCCTCAATAATAGCTAATAGTGACATAAAAAAAAAAACTTATGATAACTTAGGTGGGTAGTAAAGTAACAAACGTAGCGGTGGGGGACCGTGTAGCGGTAGAGCCTACGCAGCCGTGTCGAAGCTGCGATCTCTGCAAGCAAGGCAGATACAACCTGTGTGTGAAACCCAGCTACTGCTCCACTAGGGATACATCGGGGAACATTTGCAATTATTATAAGCATGTCGCTGATTTTTGCCATAAGTATGTTTTTTTAAATTATTTAAGTTAAAATAACTTCAATGTTTGTATATAGTACTACATAGAAGAAATAATATATTTATTTCCATTAAAATTAATTTAATTCTTAATTGAGCAACTTGTTTATCTCCTTTATTTAGTTTTTTCTTTTTTGTTATTTTTTTTATGTATGTATGTATGTCCTTTTTTTTTGTATTCACTCCATGTTTGAACTTTAATGGCTAATGTAATGTAGACATTTATTAGCTTGAAGTATTTATTTTAGCTTTAAGTGGTTATAAGCACTGTTTGTTTCCCAATATAAAAAGAAAATACTCGATTAGATAACCTGAGCCTGGCATAAAATAAAGCCTCGTCGACCAGCATCCATATTTCAGACAGTACGTTCTAGTTAAGCTAGATCTAGCCTCACAATTCAAGAGAGAAGATAATTAGCATAAAACATAAATCGATTTATACAATAATAATGAAATCTCAAACACCCACAGAATCCCAGACAACGTAACACTAGAAGAAGGTGCCGCAGTACAGCCGCTGGCCATCGCGATCCACGCGTGCAGCCGCGCCAACATCCGCCTCGGCAGCGTGCTGGTGGTGCTCGGCGCGGGGCCCATAGGCGTGCTGTGCGCGCTCACGGCACGAGCTATGGGGGTGTCTAAGATACTTATGACTGGTACTATATTACGTTTTAAGTGTTAAGCGAGATTAAATATCATTATTTAGTTAGTTTTGTTATAAAAGAAATGATACCAAGAATATCTTTACTGAGAAAAAATTGTCTTTGAGAAGCTCAATACCACCGAGCGTTCTCCGATATTCAAGTGTTACTGATATGTAACATTATTAAAATCAATAATCTATCTTAACTACCATTTATTTGTCTTATTTTTGGTATACAAGGTACCTACAATATTATTTGTAAATTAAAACATAATTTTAAACTCTTTTCCATTTTTAGCTCTTTCCACTTATAAGATCATTTTGTCGTCCATCAGTCCGTCTGTCAAGAGAGATCGAATTGACATTCAAACCATATATTCAGATCTACGGTCCTTTGACTTCCTAAGAAATTATATTTCTGTATTTTGCCAAAAAAAAAGATATAGCCGCTTATTTCGCAAAAAATCTCCTATTTCTAGACTAAAAGGGATTGAAATTAAAAGAATACTTCCGGTTGATCTAGAATTTAGGAAAAAAAATTAAAAACTATACATTTTTGAACCTTAAAAAATAGTAGCCTCAAAAGAAGGCAAAAATTGGTTAAGTCGCTAATTCAAGTGGGGTATCAGATGAAATGGTTCTGGCTAATCTATGCTTAAATTTTAGAGAAATCTCGAGACCTCCAATTTTTGTACGTAACCGTAAATGGGCGACCTCGCCTCGCCTTTGTTCGATTTTTTTAAAGTGTTATTCCATCCTCAGGTAAGGAAAGTAATTTTAAGAAAACATCCTGTAACGTTTATATTTTTTCTAAAAGGTATCACTTTAAATTGTCCAGATGTAGTTGAATCTCGACTGAAAATAGCAAAGGAATTAGTTGCTGATTACACGTTGCTCGTGAAACCAGATAGTAAGAATGAAGATGTTGTGGATGAAATCACAAAAATGTTGGGTACCTCCCCTCACGTGGCCATAGACGCGTGCGGGTATGAGTCCAGCCAGAGTGTGGCTATGTTGGTAAATATAACCTTATTTTCGCATCCTTATATATGTTACCGGACAAACCCGATTTTAGGACAAACTAGTTTGGCCTAGGATGAACTAGTTTTTCCTGACCACACTAGGATAAACTAGTTTGGCCTAGGATGAACTAGTTTTTCCTGACCACACTAGGATAAACTAGTTTGGCCTTATTGATTACAGGCTGAACTGGTTTGGCCTAATAGCGTTAGGATAAACTAGTTCAGCCTGGTAGAACTGTTAGGCCGAATTAGTTTGGCCGG
>JAATLQ010037488.1:0-55317 GCA_013421005.1 Heliconius erato x Heliconius himera
CCGCGGCACTCGTCCGGCACGCCGCGCTAAATGGTGATGATGCTAAGCGAGAGTGGAGCCTCACCCTGTCCGCCGTGCAGCGCGAAGAGCGCGTAGTCCTGCGGGTTGGTGATGGCGGCGGCGTGCGCGAGCGCGCGGCACAGGTCGCGCGCGCGCGCGCCGGGCCGGCACGGCAGCGCCACGCGCCGGATGGAGCCGCGGCACTCGTCCGGCAGCGCCACGCGCACCACCGCCACGCCGCACTCCCGGCTCGACTCCGACGAGCCGCGGCGCCACTGTGGAGAAATATACGCCTTGTTTAAAATGCAGTTTTATGTTTTTCCCGTATTACAGGATGAATGGAAGAAACCTGCTCTGTTCTCCATGCACCTCCCTAATTTTCAGGGCATTGTGTATTGAGTGACAACATTTAATGCCGCGATTTGTTCACCAAAAAAATTTAACCCACCACTATCACTTTTACAGCCCGATGCTATCCTGTCCCAGTGACACGACATTATCGATTTTTTTTAACTTCACACTGTATCCTACATACAGCGGGGTAGACAGACCTTCGTTCCTTCATTGATAATGATTGATGATGACGCGTTGATGTATTGTCTATAGCATTAACGCGTTATATCACGCTTGAAGCGACAAAAGTCTATTTTAGTACAAAAGAACTTAATGCGACGCATTGTCTTGTTACTAGAGCAAGGAGATAAAAATAATAAATATTTAATTTCAACGAGTAGTAATCAAGTCACTACCGTTGCATATGCCACCACCACGACAGCCTCAATAATGTACTTGTACTTCTATAATCATTAAAACATGTTCTTAACAAACCAAACGACTCACAGGCAAACTCTCAGGTCCAGCGTCCGGCGCTAATCTCTTCAACACGGCCACGGCGGAGAACAACGCCGTTAAGTAATACCCGCCCTCGCCCGCCAGCAGCGCCGCCGGCAGCAGCCCCGCCATCAGCTCGGCCTCCAGCTCCGCGCACACGAGGCGACAGCGCGCCACCGTCCAAGCGAGGACTGGGAGAAGGTCGTCGGCGCCTAAAGTACGTTCTCCGCGTATCTGTTTGTAGATTATCATATAATTATTCTTCTCTATTAAGTCAAAAATAATTTTGTATGTTACAAAAATTACGAAAGAAAAGCATTACTGAAAATAGGAATGCAAGAAATAAATATTGAATAAGATATTAGCAAAATTATGTCAAAGAGCCTGGTGTACACTTTTTACTTTTCCCTGAAAGAATCCACAAACACCGCGTTGAGAATCAGTCCTTGTTCTACTGCACCACGATGGCAACAAGATAGTTAATTGACTATATAAGGAAAATACTTATTTAGAAAACCTATAAAAAATTGTTTTCTAAATAAGTAGTTCATTGACTGTTGATTAAAGTAGAAAATAGCTATTTTAATTATACTCACCGCATTAAACATAACTGAAATAGCAGCAAGAAGATTCTCTAGTTTATCCAAAGGAGAATCTGCTTCTTGCATCTTCAGGAAATGTTTTGAGATCACTGCTAATACTGCTGAAGATGGTACTTTTGTGGATTCCTGACGAGAAATAAAATATAAATTATTATAAAATATATACATTTATGTCAGTAGCAGGTATAAAATGTAAAAATATTATTCAAAAATAGCAGTCCTCTTTTAACGAGCTGGAAATAATAAAACTTTTTTGTTTACAATAAATATAAATAAACAAATACAGTAAAGCGTCGATTATCCGAACTAATTAGGGAGTTCTGGGTGTTCGGATAATCGCTTTTTCCAACAATCGAACTGTCCTGATTCAGCTAATAGGAAACAAATAATTTATAGACATTTAACAAGTCATAAATTACTTATTTAAAATAAAAATCAAAATAAATCAAATAATCATGCTGTATCCCATACAGAGCAGGGTAGGCAGAGGGAACCTAGTGTTAAGACACTCCGTTCCCCATTTTCTGCCGAATTCTGGAGGTATTGCGTGTTGAGTAGCAGAACTCCAGTGGGGATAGATCCCCAAGAACCAGTGGGTTTTACAGTCATACTTTGTGCCGCTGCGCCATGACTGGCCTCAATTTACTTTCTTATCAATAAACATATTATTACAATATCAACTAATTTTACAACTCGTGTAATACCTTAATTCCCAACTGTAGCGGTGTGGCGTGTTGCGCGCGCTCTATCGCCGCGTGCAGCTGCCTCACGTCGGCGGAGTGCCACGACGCGAGCAATGTATACAGCTTAGATCGCAAAGGTCGTACTACCAGACGGTGCATCACACCTTCCAATATCGCATCCAGATTTAGAAATTCTGTTGGTTTTAGCTGCAAGAAATAAGGAACAAAAATAAATGCTTGTTTCTAATCATAATCGATTTATTATGTAAATCATGAAAACATATATCGGGTTATTATTCTTTTTTTTAATATTACCACCAAATGGAATCAAAAGTAATTTTTATTTTTCATAATTAAATCTAAAATATTTTTTAATATCCATGAATTCTAATTGTACTATATAATTTATGATGTGGCTTATTGTATTATTCTAATTGTATGAATTGTCTTTTTTTAATAACGATTGTTTTTGTTTTAATAATTATTTCTTTTAACTGTTTTTAATTGTAATGCCTAACTGTACTTAATTGTAATTTATTTGTAGTTGTAATTTATTTCTAATTGTAATTAATTTTAATTGTAATATCTGTAATTGTAATTTAACTTATTATAACTGGTAATTAATCAGGATTATTTTGTGAATGCTGTACATATCTGTAATTGATATTTGTAACAGAACCAGACCGATATATGAATTTTCTTTTAATATTACAAATTACATGTATTGTTAATGTGTCAATAAATAAATAAAATATATTGCTCCGTAGTATTTGTGTTTTATTTAATCAACAAGAATTTTTCATTTCATAATATTATTCTGTAAACCAAAAAAAAAAATACCTTAAGCCGCTCCTTCTCCACCTCTTTCTCAAACTCCCTCTCACCGTGTTTCACTAAGTAGTTCTTCATTCCAGACATGAACTGCCTCATGTTTCGCATCATTATCTACAATGTATAAAATAAAATAATAATGTATGACTGTATTATATTTATAATATCCGTATATTGTATTGATATAATACGTATATAATATTTTAATGACATCATTAAAAAAGCAAGAAGGATGCCATGAATTGGTAGTCTAACTAATCTCATCCAATTTGACATTCAAAATAAAATATTTAATATTTTAATTTTTTCCCTCTGACGTCACGCGTCGTTCAGTTCCGCCACTCAACATGCAATGCCACCAGAATTCTTAACACTTCGTACTCTTCTATGTGGGGGATACAGCGTTAAGCTGATTTATTTTATTAATTAATTTCATTTAATCTCATCCAAACTAAATAGATACCTATCTATTATTATGACAAAGATTTAAGATTTGAGTTGCATTACACATATCAGGCGAGGCAGAGAAAACCTGGGAACCTAGTGTTTAGACATTCCGCTTCCGTTCTCCACGCTCCGTCGAATTCTGGAGGCCTTGCGTGTTGAGTGGCGGAGATTACCTCGTTACCAAAGCGAGGAAAATAAAAATATTTCATTTTTAATCTCTCCGGGTGGGAATCAAACCCACAACTGTTATATTTTACAGTCGCACGCTTGTGCCCCTGCGTACTAGTGGCATACTTATAAAACGTGACGTAGTACTTCTTCTACACGTGCCTGGATATTTGCCCTTTGATTAGGGCTGGAAGATAAGCCATTTTAATATGGATGATCTCATTTCTATAGGGCCACGTGTCAGTGACATGTCGAGGTCGTGGATGTAAACGACGCGTTACAAAAACGTCGTCGTCGCGTTTTATTGTATCTGTTACTATATCTGTTTTCTTAGTAATTAAGAGTTATCGAATAATATAATAAATCGAATAATAATATATAAATAATTAATGTTAATATTGCGTTAAAAATGTAGTAAGCTTTCAAGAAATAAGGGCAACTAGGTGTAGCCCAATTTTTAAAAGATATAAAATAAATACTATTGCATACAAATAGTCATTAAAGGATGTTTTTACATTTCAACTATTATAGAAAGGAAATGTGATATTTTCAAAATGATAATTTTATCACAACCAATTGCTACTTCGATAATTGAATGAGTGCAACAAAAGGGGCGATTACATTGTACTTAGGTACATAATTTGAAATAATATTTATTATTTTAGAATTCACATATAAACTAAAATGTAAAAAAAAATCAGCTTCACGCTGTATCCCGCGCACAGCAGGGTAGGCAGAGGGAACCTAGTGTTAAGACACTCCGTTCCCTACTGTCTGCCGAATTCTGGAGGCATTGCGTGTTGAGTTGCAGAACTCAACTAAAATGTAGCTTTCTTTCTTTTTTTATGGAATAGTTATAAATATATCTATTAATCAAAATATTAATATTTTATCTAAATAGTAAATGAAAATATATATTACAAAAGTCAAACCTACCTGAGGGCAAGTTTCCTTAGAATCCAAAGTGCAGGCGATAAAGTTGTCGACATTCTGTGCAAAGGTAGTGCTCTTGTCCTGTGCTAGATGCAACGCGTACGCGCGCAGAGCCGCCCCCGTGCCGCGGGACTGTCGCCCGCCACGCAACGCCCGCACTCGACCCGCCGCTGCAGGAAATGTGTCTTAATGCTAATTAATGTAATAGTAACAATATTTGATAATTTGTGGCAATCGTGGCGCATGGGCACAATGATGTGACTGTAAAGCGACAGTTGTGGGTCGGTCCCCACTCGAGGAAATGAAATATTTATTTAAATTTATATTTCCATTTCTTCGCTCTGGTGTCGAGGTAAAGAGCGGCGTTGAGTTCTGCCACTCAACACGCAATGCCTCCAGTATTCGGCAGAAAATGGGGAACGGAGTGTCTTAACACTAGGTTCCCTCTGCCTACCCTGCTGTGTGCGGGATACAGCGTGAAGCTATTTTTTTTATTCTATAAATATAAATTTATATATATATATATATATATATATATATATATATATATATATATATATATATATATATATATATATATATATATATATATATATATATATATATATATATATAGATATATATATATATATATATATAGATATATATATATATATATATATAGATACACGGTCATGATCTAATACACGATTGCATATTAAACTACTATATATTAAACTGTCGTAAGTAAAATATATTGTAGATCTATCTAATTAGCATAGCAATTTGAATAATAATAATAATAATAAATTATTCTCAGAGTAAAGCATATAAGTTATACCTATGTCATAATTTGTATATGTATATTAAAAATATATAAAAAAAACTTTTAATATGAATATAAGCCATATTTCAGTGGCATGGCTTTTATGTTTAAAATATGATTGAATAAGACCTATAATCTTTTTAATATTTACTTCAATTAGTGATTAAAATATATGCCATTGAAATATACAGGGTGGAAACGTTAGCCATACCTATATTTTGTGTGACGCAGTTACCAATAACGTAAACACGCACTACTACAAAAATTAAACACTAATAAAGGTTAAACAACTTTGAACTTTGCCGTCAATTCCTACGGCTCGTTTTGAGAATTAGGCATATGCGGCGGTTTCCCTTTGATAGGTTTATGTCTGCGTGCGTCGGTCTTGACAAATGGCGTTTTATTTCAAAACGATAATTTTATTATGTATTTTGTTAAAAATCACTTTTCCATTTTTGGGAAAAAATATTTTTTAAATGTATTAGGCTTTTATAGAGTAGTTAAAACTATGGTTTCATTTAAAGTGTTGCTGACAAAAACACTTCGTATATATTAAAGAAAAATAAACATTACTTAAGCAATTACTATTATCGACAGTAAGTAATTAGATTTAATTACCATAAAATAATATTCAAAACTGACATTTTACAAGACTATTTAGAACATTTGTATTAACTCGGTTAAATTTATAAAATAATAAATATCAATGAATAAGCTTTAGTATTCGTTTTTAAAGAAAATAAGAAAAATCATTACCTACACAAATACGAATTAGTGACTTCTAACTGATCTTCCTCATCAACAACAGGATGTTGTTTGATTTTACACAAACATTTCTTTATTTTATTACAGAAACGTCTCCAAAGACTTGCGATACCATTAAAAATCCTACGCAACGGATTTAAGTTTTCAGCCTTTCTTTCAGTATTTATTTTGTCTAAGTAACTGCAGTGGCAGTGCGGCGATTTCGCTACGACCAAAGCTTTCTTCTTATGTCCACTTCTTTCCGCCAAACGTTTACACAAATTTGTGAGAGCCTCTGTTTTGGCTAAATGCTGTTGGAATCTTGGTTCTAATAATCGCTTGTGAGTAACAAACACCCATTCGCTTTCAAATACGTATTCATCTTGGGCATCACTATGAAAATTTTTAATGGTAGTCAAGGCGAACACTCCTTTCGTCGATTCCACGGAGGATGTATCCGGAACGATTTTTTCTAAAGAATCAAATTCGTTCACAGTACAAAATTTATTACTAGCCTCGATCTCCCTCTCGAACTTTCCTTGGAACGACTTTCTGAACCACTTCATGTCCAATCACTCTGCGGTTGCGTCCCGCTTGCACGAAAGACTTAAAGCGATAGTTTCTCATTCAAACAGGGTTGGTCGCGGCACACACGAGCGTCAGCCGACAAGCACAAGCACACGAGATCTGACCACAGAACAGGGATTCACGGCACGCGCAGACCTTTGGCCTTTAAGCATAATTAATTATTTACAGAGCAAATGTAATTATTGATAAGAGAAATGTGCTGCGGCCTCATTGTGTGACTCTTCTATGTTTTGATTGATTTCAATATAATTATACGTAATGACTCATTAATGTGTTATCGGTGCGCAACAACGTTGTGGAACGGACGAGCCACTGGCAGCTTTATCGTCTAGGCAGTTTTATAGGACATAAAATCTTTAATGCATTTAAAAGTTTTATTAGTTTCTCGTAGCGCTGTTGAGAATCCGCTTTACACTAGAATAGGAGTTATCTGAAAGGTTATTGTTCCTTCGAGATTAAATGTAATTGTGTATTGTTTATCAATAGTACACGAACTAAATAAACTTATATAAGCTTTTCTAGACACGTGACAGATATTTATAAATATTTATGATTTGTTTACGTTGTATTAGGAAAAGAGTATTTGTATTTCTATACACGAGCCGTAATGCCATTGACATTGCAAGTTAAATATCACATAAAGTACTTATACAATGTAAATAATTGTTTTAATTATATTGTTTTTCTCACGTTCTGCGTAAAATGCTGATAATTTAACGATTCCGTTAACATGTTCGTTACGCTTATATATTATTGTTAATGTATGTAAATTAATAATGTTTTAATAAGAATCATACTCGTATTATACATTATATTAACATAAATGTTATAGAAAATATTGTAACTCATTGTTTTTACTATTTATATATAAATTAGGAGCCAGTACATTTATCGTAGGTAAATTCATTCATTCATTTCATTTATCATTCCTAAAAGATCACTAAAAATGACTTTACGCTTTACAAATAATATATATAAAGAAGTAAAAATATATTGAGAATTATTAGTAAAGTGTGAAAAGTTTTATGACATCACCCTGTAGATTGTATAATACTTAGTTATATTTGTTCTCTTGTTTAATTATTCCTTTGTAAACCGAAAAGTAGAAGTCTATAAGCTCACAATTTATAGTTTTTTGTACACTAAAATTGGAAGGGGAAAGAGTCAAGATTACAAGCACTGAAGGGATATCACAGATTTGAAATAACACGATAAAGGTAACTAAACATAAAAATTATAAACAACGTGCGAATGTAAATATGGGCAAGGTAAACGAAACAAGTGCTCTGCGTCCCAGATATTTTGGAACTCTCGAAACTCGAACTGGCGACCGGGCGGCGCGCACGCAGCTGGGGGCGGTCCCGCAACCGTCCGCGCATCCCTCAATAATGCCAAAAAAAAAGGGACAATAGAAATCGACACTATGAAGCTCTCGAAAATAAGTAACTAAAATTTAAAAAATAAATATAATAAATCTTTTTCTTTATTGAATGGGATACGCCACAACGCTTTGTCCCGCATCTAGTACGGCCTTAGGCAGGGATCATTTATTTTCTGATACTTTTTGTAATGTATGTAGATAATATATTTGCTATATATTCAAAACCTATAGATTTTTTTAAAATGTGATAAAATCTTAATAGATGAAATGATACGCGCTTTTATCACTGAGTTTTTTTATCTACTTGTTTTTATCTCCGATATTGATCGCCAAACGGAAATAATTAACAGTCTTGTATGAAACATGCCACGACTGACATGACTGACATGAGTGCTCGAGGTAACTCTGATCGCGGATGTAGTAAGTACATCACGTCGAAACCAATTTTTTTCAACTCCTAATACTTATTCCCGCATATAAGACAGAGAACCAAATGTTAAGACACTCCGCTCTCACTTTTCAAAATATTGCGTGTTGACTGGCGAAAATTAAAGCCGCGTTTCTTCTACCTGAGCTGCGAAATGATAAGAGGGAAAATATTATTATTTCAACGACACCCTTATTAAGATATATATTATAAAATTTTAAATAACTTACTGTTCTCTCTTGTTTTATAGTTTATCGTATATTTTCTTGGTTAAATGGAAGTAAATAAGATTTTTTTTTCACACATCACTCATTTTAAGCGCCTCGAGATAAATTTGATCGTAGATATAGTGCATAACAATATAACGACTAATTTTTTGTAATATAACCCATAGCCTTGCACAATAAACGTCCTATCCAATACTAAAATATTTTTGAACTCCTGACTACGTTCAACGAAATATGCGAAATATGCCCTTCAGTTAAATAATATTCATATAGCCTCCAAAAGTCTATAAACAACTAAAATTATTATTATAATCTCAGTGACTTACCTAACAAAGGATCAAGTCTGTCGCGGAAGCTTTTGGCTCTGGTAACGGCTGCTGTTCCACGTCTTGATATCGGAGACTCCCATTCGCAAGGTTCATCCTGAGACAAAAAAAAAAATATTAGTAACATCACATTATGACTCTTGGCATGCTATTTTCTTGTTCCACTCACTATCGTCTAAATTTAGTGTGTAGGGTAATAAAGTCTAGTGGCAAGAGACTCCATTTTCCGCTTTTATATGAATGCGAAGCGGCGACGGTGTTGAGTGGCGGAACTCAACGCCGTGCATTTATCTTACCAGAATGAGAAAATGAATACAAATAATTTAATTTTTTATTACAAGAAACTTTCAATTATTTTTATTTGGCTAAACGCCAACCATACTTAATATCTATTGCCAAAGATAAATTTCCCTACTTTTTATTTTTATTAATGAAAAATGCATATGATATTGAAAATCACGATTGGGTTATTATGATTCGCCATTAAATGGTCCAAACCTTTAAATTTGGGGTACAACTTTGGTTAAGACAGTACATCATAATTTTTAACATTGTTTAGTCTTATTCCACACTTAGGAAAGAAAAATAATTTCCAGGAGGCGCAGGTAATTCTTAGTAATTATTTTTAATTACTAAGAATTGATTACCTGCGTGCTATTAAATATTTATTTTGTTTCAGGTATATCAAAATAATTGATTTTGATAAAATATTTTTAAAGATAAAGAAGTACACTTACATTCTCATAGTTCTGTTGCAGACTGGACGGTGGTATGAGTCCATCCCACTGCGAACTGTCCCAAGGCTCGGAGAACACCGTACCATCATCGCTAGCCTAAACATAAATGAGGTTTAAATAAATAAAAAATAAAATAATGTAAATCCAAATAGGTTTTGATATAAATGCTTCGATATTTTAAATTTTGTTTCAATTTCTAATATTATTTCCCGTATACCCCGGTAAGCAGGAAGCCTTGTGTTAAGACACTCCGCTTCCATTCTTTGTCTACTTTTTTCTACCTAAGTGAGTGAATAAGCAAATGCTACTTAATCAATTATCTTAAAGAAATTATCATAAACTAGAGGGCGCGCGCGGCTTCGCCCGCTTATTAGGAGTGAATTCTAAAAAAACCACGAAACAGGTGTTCAATAAAATATTTTTAACAGTCTGAATTTAAATTTTTATAAAAATCGGTGGCAATTTAAAGATTTTTCCATACAAACTTTCAACCCTTTATTTGAACCCTTAGGGGGTGAATTCTTAAAAACCATGAAACACGTGTTCAATTAATTATTTTTGAGAGTCTGAATTTCAAATTTTATAAAGATCGGTACAGATTAAATTTTTTTTCCATACAAACTTTCAACCCCTATTTCATCCATTTAGGGCAAAAATTTTTCAAATTCCCTTCTTAGTGGATGTCCAGAATATAAAAATAAACATCTGCCCAAATTTCACGTTTCTACGCACAGCGGTTACGGCTCTGCGTGCGTCTTACCTCAGTCAGTCAGCACAAGTCCTTTTATATATATAGATGATACATCATCGTAAATGTATCCATTTTTGGTAATTTGTTTAATTTTAATTTGAAAAAAAAAAACCGTTTCAATCTTCTTCCTAGATTCACTATAAATTATCATTTAATATAGATAAGAAAGTACCAGGAATATATAAGGTACGGTTTAAACTATCTTTTTCATAGATATTTCTAATACAATGTGCATATCAATCATAATACATACATCCAATTGTTTGGACCCTGACGTCACGATAATTTCGACCAATGGTGGCGCGTTTTGTAAATTTGAATGGAAACTCGTTATCTTTTACTTTTCAAATAATATATTATGGATTTGAATAATAAATAAGTTTAAAAATATAGTTTATTTGTAATATAAATATTGGAAAAAAAATTGAGACAAATTTAAATGTTATACATATTCCCTATTGTAAATAGTTTTCTGTAAATGACTGTGAAGTTATATTTATTTTAGCCCAATCAAACAAAAAAGAGGAAAATATATTAATATCGATGATCCATGATCTTAAAAAATATATACCTGATAAAAAAATATTTACTTGTTCAGATAAAGGTCTAAGATCGTGTACGTTGTCGTAGCAGGACGCTCGCGGCGGAGAGCGCACCTCCTCTGCTAGCGCCACTGGCTCTGCATTCAGCCGTAGATCGGGGAACCTAAATAATATGAAAGTATATTATTTTTCAAAAAGCTGAAATCCGTGATCACGAGGTGCTGAGAAATGTTAGAAATTAAATACTAAAATTTACCCGAATAAACGAATTAAAAAGTTATTTATATTTATAGGTATATCTAATTGAAAAGTGTAAGAAATATACATACTATGGGATGTTTACTTTCCTTATTAATCCGTGGTATAGGAATAGTATTACTACTAAAATAGGTACTGCTGTAGTGATTTCAATTATTAATAGAACAAAAACTATCTTCCTTAACTATCATATAAATAAAAGAATATTTTTATTTACTACGGGCTATTTTGTAACTTATATAAAAGGAGAGTACCTCAATTAATTTGTGTATTGTACTTAAATAACATAAAAACTTCACGCTGCATCCCGCACACAGCAGGGTACGCAGAGGGAACCTAGTATTAAGACTTATTTCCCCACTTTCCGCCGAGTTCTGGAGGCATTGCGTTTTTGGATCAAGAGCGATTGGAAATCAACGCCGCGCTTTGCCTCACGCTGTATCCCGCACGCAGCAGGGTAGGCAGAGGGAACCTAGTGTTAAGATACTCCGTTTCCCACTTTCTGCGGAATTATGGAGGCATTGCGTGTTGAGAGGCAGAACTAAACGCCGCGCTTTGCCTCGATACCAGAGAGCCAAGAAATGGAAATATAAATTTAAATAAATATTTCATCTCCTCGAGTGGGAATTGAACCAACAACCAGTCAATTTTACAGTCACATTTTTTGTCCGTGCGCCACGACTGGCCTCTGTTATACTTAAAATACATACCTTTGAGCCACTACTTGATGCACAGTGAGGTGCTGTGCAGTGTCCTCTACACTCAATCTGCTCTCCTGTTCAGCTAGAGACGGAAACGTACCGTTCTCACTGTTTGATCCCTCGTCGTTTTTATCTAAAAAGTGATACACCATTGGCTTAAAACAAAAATATATTTTGTTATAGTATATTATATAACATATAAAAAATGATTATAAATTTAAAGAAAATAAAAAGTATTGATCTTTAATAATCAAAACTCGATATCAAAATTTTCTATAGAAATATTTTCCTTATAAAAATATAAGCGTAGTAGGATTTGAAATTTTGAAACCGAGCCTCTTGGAAGCTGGACTCACTACTAAAACTTTAGCCAATAAAGCTTTACATTCTTATAAAACTATTTCGAAGAGACATAATACAGTTTGTATATGATATTTTTTTTTTATTTTAATTTTTATAACATATCATGATATTTTTAACATTTTTAAAGAGGACACAAAAATATCTAAGAAAATATGTAAAAATTTGAAACATATTTGTTCGAGAAAGCTTTGGCCACTAAGCCATACAACATACACGTTCAAGTGTTAAGAGAATATTCTAGAGCCGCGGGTTCAAGTCCTGCTACGCTCAAATTATTATGTTGTCCAAAATATTTAACATATAGTTACATAGTTTTGAATTATAGCAAAACTCGAAAAGCCTTAACTTTAGGGCCAGCCACTAACTTTAGGTACTATACATATGGCAAAAGTATTTATATATAAGCAATTTATAGCTATCTAGCTACTTTACATACTTATAAATTGCCAACTAGAGTCCACAGCCCAAGTATGCTCGTTCTTGCCAGTGGGCGGTTTGGCCGCGACGCGCGGTGGCTCCACTGGTTTTATTTTCGGTTTGCTTCGTAGAGATACTAGATTGTCGACCGACGTCGATGTGTTGGGTGATGACGCTGTAAAATCATTAAATGTTTTAAAATCAGTTTCACGCTGTATCCCGCACACAGCAGGGTAGGCAGAGTGAACCTAGTGTTAAGACACTCCATTTCCCACTTTCCGCCGAATTCTGGTGGCATTGCGTGTTGAGTGGCGGAACTCAAGGCCGCAAATATTTATTTGTTATATTCATATAAATATCATATATATTATAAAAGAATGTGATACAATATTTTATATGGCAGTGTTGGATTTTTTTTTTTTGTTTTTCCGTATAGCAAGACAAAATCTTTTGTCAAGATTCTCTTTCTCGCTTTCCACCAAAATTCAGACTTTGTCTTAGCAGAAAGAAATTGAAAGATAAATGTTTATTTAGAAAAAAGGTCATTTTCGAGGCAGTTGGCACAAGCACAAGGGTTTGACTGTAAATGCAATGGTTGTGGGTTATATTACCGTACTCGGGGAATTTAATTATTTATTTTATTTTTCTCGCTCTGGTAACTACGCAATTCGCGGCGTTGAGTTTCACCACTGAACAAGCAATGCCTCGAAAATTGGACGGAAAATGGGAAACGAAGTGGCTTAACATTACGTTTCCTTTGCCAACCCTACTACGAGTTTATCCATAGCGGCATATAAGCCGCATGAAGCTAACATAAAATATATAAGCTCAAAGTTGTCTTATCAACTTACGTGACAACTCCTCGATGCTGTGCATGTCACGCAATGGGTAGTAAGGGTGGTTCTGTGTCGGAGGTTCAGAATACCGCTGAGAGAGGTTCACGCTAGTTCTCAATAGTTTCCTTCGTTGTACCGGAGGCAGAGCAGCCTTAAATAAAATAGATTTATAATTATTAATTATTATAGGTTATATTATTAACAATAGTAATTCTTCGGAAAGTATTCTTGTATAAAAATTAAGCAAATGAAATACATTATTTTAAAGTTTATATTAAATAATTAATCATGAGCTTTTTATATAACTTTTTCCAGCCTATTTCAATGGAAATAAATAATTTTATTTCGTTTCTGTTATATCGTATCGACAAACTAATCTTTATGGTCGTCGGTTGGTTTTCATTTATGAAATATATTTTAGTGTTGTTATTAGTTAATATTATTATCATTATATAGGTAATATTTTTTTAAGTGGTGAATTGAATACTTCTTAGTCTTACAATAATAGAAAATATTTATATTTCATACTTCTTTAATGGCATCTACTGGATCAGCATAAAAAGGACTTCCAGCGTGTTCTTTCTCAGATTCATCACCTTTGCTGCAATCATCTTCCAATTTTACAGTCTCCATACTCTCTATGTTATGACTCTCTCTTATTTTCAAGGCAGCTTCTATTTCTTCAGTCAATTTCTTATTCATATTCATAGCAATATTAAGTTTGTCTGGCCTTTTTGGTACAATTTCACCTTTACTATTCGTCGTCGCTATAATTTCACTCGACCCGTTGAAACTCTTCTTTAGAGAAGTTTCAGACAGATGTCTCTTTTCATTTAGACTTTCCATTGAATTGAGTATTATCAAGTTTTCCTTGTCTAATATCGATTGAGTGCTTTTAGCGGCATTCAGTTTAGCTGTAAGTAAAACGAATACGATATTAGCATTATGTATTAACATTTATAACTGTATAATTAATAACTATACACGCATACTAGAATATTATCCTGAAGTAGGAGGTCTTATATGAGAATAAATAATATATAATAAAACATGTAAAATTCAAACTTGGTTCTTTCATATTCTTTTGAATATGAATATCATTGCTATATATTCTGAATATATAACTCTATTTAATTAATCTATTTACAAAATCATAAACATTTTATATCATTTTACACTTACGCAGTGTATCAGGTAAAAGATCGGGTCTCTTGCTTTTCATAATACCGTTATTTCCATTGCTACTATCATTATCAGATTTAGGCGGTTTAAAAGTTGAGCAATTATTACTTTCTGGGCCCCAAATATCTTCATAGTCACTAACTTTGTCCATCAAAGAACTTCTATAATATACTCCTGGTGATTCGAGGATGTCCGATTCCTAGAAAAAAAATATAATAATTGATTATACTAAATGCTTAGCATTTGAAACTAACTTCAAATTTAAATTTGTTATGCTATCTATTTGCTTGTTTATAGTTTTTAAGTGTTGTATTTGCCTTTGCCATGCGGTTAAATATGCTTTTGGCTTAAAACTTATGATGTAATTATGTTCTAAACATGCATTTACGGTGATAAAATATGCAGCGACAAATGCCAATTTTTACAGCAAATTTGAGCATATATGACGTATGTAATATAATTATACATATAAAGACGAACACCCTACCTGATAATGCTTGGACTCCTTGCGCATGGAGTGTTTACTCCTCCTTGATCGACCAGAAGGTGTGGAACTTGTTGTATTAGTATTAGGAGTTGTAACTTTTTCTCGATCTTTACCAGTTATAGGAGGCACCACTGGCATTAAAGAATTATTGGATGTCGGTGAAAATACATTCTTACTGGAAAGAGGTGAACTTCGAGATACAGGAGAAAATATTTCACTTTTGTTAGTTTGACTTATAGGAGAAAATACTCCGCTTTTAGAAGAAATAGTATCGTTTGATACTGGCGAGTTGATTTGGCTGGTAGGCGAGAATATACCACTTGTCACTGAGTTAGTTCCATTAGGAGACACTAGTTGATTAGAAGTAAAAACGTTACTCGATTTTGTCAAAGTATTCACGATTGGATCAACAGATTCGGATGTATTTGTTTGGGATTCTAAAGGTGATTCAACTTCAGTGCTATTTTGTTCAGCGATCTGCCTTTTAAAGCTGCCGTGTAAACTAGCTGTCATTGTACTTATACATTCTCCTTCTGGTGTCAGACGGTGCATCATATTCTATATAGGAACAGGAATCAGTTTTAGTGAATTTTGTACAATTTACAATATATATACATAAATTAGAAACAAATATATCGAGCAATAGGCTATATATACTATTTAAAACATAAATCATGCTGTCGGCATTACGCACGCCATGCTGCGCTACTAATAGTCTGCTCACCTGCATATCTCCATTAGAATCAGTTAAACTTTTCATAGCTTCCACTGTATTGAACCCAGAATCGGCATTGTTATTTTTTATGGCATTAGACGCAAGCGTTAGTTGCAACTGATCGCTTTGTATACTTTCGTTTATTTGATGATTGTGAATCTGGGTGTTATTGACACTAAATGTCACTGTAGTCGTCACGGTTATATTACCGTTTGCAGTCTTGTTAATCGGACTAAAAGTTAAAGCCTCTGGTTTAGGAGATAAGGAAATTTTTGAGAACGGAGGCTTTGCCCATCTGGGTGGAGGGGGAGGTGGGGTAGTTTTTACACTGTTAGAATGCGTAGGCGAGTGGTTGTTTGTAGTTGGGAATGTATGAGGATGGGTTATATGCGCCTGAAAATATTTATGGCATTGGTTAATAAACTTAAAACCTTCCTAATAAGCTGTTAAATTATTCATGTATGCATAGATAAAAAAATACTTACAGTACTGGATATAAGATTTAAGGTATTCGGTGGGGTGGGTCTGGGTGCTCTAATAAACGATCCAGTGGGTTTTGCGGGTGGAGACGGGGCGGTTCTACCTTTAAAAGTACTTAAACTTTGGTTTTGACTGAGTGGAGAGCCTGACGTATCTACTGGTGACATCTTCAATATCACATTTTGATCCTTATCAGGACTTAGAATTTGTTCTCGGGAGTTAGTCACTGTACCTTTAAAGAAAAATGTTTAAAATAGATTATGTTATTGTATAAGATATATTTATGGTAATGGCGAAGCAGCAGTAAAATTATTTTATAAAAAAATGTGTTTTTTTTTTAATTATTGAATTTAGATTACACTATACTATACATTGAAAACTCTGAATTTGATTGTTTTTCTGTGGACTAAAACATAAAATACTCACTGGCATTAAAACTACTAAGACTAGATCCAGTATCAGATGGCGTAACTGCCATCGGAACAACCCCATTGGCCAATTGGCACGGCGATAGAAGGTTATTGGGATTATTTTTTGGATTTGCCATTGGATAACCCCAAAATTCTTGACCAAGTAGAGCAAGAGAGCTGAGTTGATGTCGGCTTTTTGCTTCTCGTAAAGGTTTCGGTAGCTGTAGTTGGACTGGTAACTCGTCACTGAAAAATGAATATGTATTATAAAACGATAAGAACATATAAATAGAAAAAAAGAGAAATGAATGAAATGATATAAATCTCAGCTTTTCGATGTATCCCGCATACAGCAGGGTAGACAGAGGGAACCTAGTCTTAAGACACTCCGTTCCCCATTTTTCACTGAGTTCTGGAGGCATTGCGTGTTGAGTGGCGGAACTCTTCGCCGCGGTATGCTTCGACACCAGATTGAAAACATCGAAATATAAATTTAAATAAATATTTCAATGTATAATGAAATTAAATAATTATTTATTATTTTGAAAACAAGTTTAGGTCCATACCAGCATTGGGAGTAATGTGCGATCAACTCCGGTATATTATCGAAACAATTATGAGAAGTTTCGAGACCGATACGGCCGCTCGAGGCCTGGATCAGATAATGCTCTATATACGGTCCCTTATCTGCCGGTAGCCGGACGCTGATCGCCATTGTGTCAGGTTGGCTGGACTGGCGTACCACAAAGTTCTGCGAATAAAAATATCTCAAATTTATCTTTATTTTAATTTTAATGATAAAGTAAATCTAAAAGATAATCTGATGTTTTAAGCAATATAAGAATTTAAGTAAAAAATATTTCTCTATAAATTTCTTATTAAAATGTTTACTTACTCCTTCTTCCTTTCCTTGTAGTAAGTGAAAGGCACCAGCCCTTTGTATTCCAGGTAGGAACCAAACAGGATGTGTTCTTATTAATCTCTCCACAAGGCCGATGTCGCAGGGAGGCTGCTCTTCTGAGTCGGAACCTGAAGACCCAACGGAAGAGCAATCGCCCTTAGCGCCTTCTCCATCTGATGATAGGCTTTCTCGACTCTGAAATAACATAGATATTTGATTTTATAAATTATAAATTAATACAAGTGAAAAAAAACAAAAAGTTATACAAGACGTACAAACAAAAGTTATATAATGAGGAAAGTCGTTGCGCAGGGGCACAAGCGTGCGACTGTAACCGGGGCAGTTTGTGGGTTTGATTCACACTCGAGGAAATGAAATATTTCATATTTCTATTCCTCTGGTAACAAAGCACGTGCGGCGTTGAGTTCCGCTACTCAACACATAATGTCAAACAAATTCTCTCTCTCTCTCTCAAACACCTCCGGAATGCGGCGGAAGTTAGGGAAAATAAGTCTCGAAATTAATGGGAACGCTGTCTCAATACTAGGTTCCCAAGTTCCCTCAACCAGCCCTGCTATGTACGAGATATAGCGTGAAAATAAAAAAAAATATACAAACCTATAATAAATATCAAAGCTTTTGCCGTTTCTATGGGATTTGGGTTGAATATTATTATAATAAAACACCTAGTGCTTCACATATCAGACACGGCTTCGTGGCGTCGCGTATAAATGTATAATAATACTCCGTAACACGAAAACCATACGCGACACAACAATGCTTTTCTCTTATGTTGTTTCATTTGTAGAGTGCAAAATGAAACATTACGCTAATTGCTTCTGTACTTTCTCGGAACAAACTTATTAGAGGCTTTGTAGCTTAATGCAGGCAATGCGGAAAAATATATGAAAATGTTAGTATTGTCAAAGATTGTATAAGGTATGCTCGTGTGATTTTCATTTCTTAATTCGATCTAAATAATAACAATAATGTCTATTATGAATGTCGTTTTGGAATTTATTTTTATATATCTATATAGCAGAATAAAATTTTATTAAAGGTTCGGTCCAATATAATTTTCAATTTTACAAAATGTATAAAAACTTTGACGTAGCGGGACTCGAACCCACACCTCCTGGAAACCGAGCAGGTCGGTTCAAATTTTTATACGTTTTCTAAATAAATATTTTTCTTTCCTATGTGTGGAATAACTCTTTAAAAACGTTAAAATGTATATCTATTGACTCTATTTTTTGTAATTATTTTATGAAAAATAAATAATGTTTATATTAAAATACATAAAGCTACTATTAAACATATAATACACCTAATTAGTAGAATACAAAATAAGATAAGACGATCTAAATAACGGTTTGGGCAGAGAGCCAAGTCCTCGGCGACTAGATAGTGTCGTAAGTCGGGAATTAGGTTCTAGTTGCAGACTTCCTACATTTTCTTACGATTGCATTTCTTATATACGAGAGTATTAACCGTATTTTGTGGAATTGAAATATTTTACGTGGCATCTTTTGTTATATTTCACAAGACAATTTAGAAATACCTTCAAAATACTTTTCCTTTGCGTTGCTCTTTGGTGTAACTATTAATAGTTATATCTACGCGGAAGTTGAGAGTTTTATTTTGACAATAATCGAATATTAGGCAATATAAATCAGCTTCACGCTGTATCCCGCACACAGCAAGGTAGGCAGAGGGAACCTAGTGCTAAGACATTCCGTACTCCTCCGCGCTTCACCTCGACACCAGAGCATAGAAATTAAAATACAAACGTTAATAAATATTTCATTACCTTGAGTGGGGATCGAACCCACAACCAGTTGATTTTCAGTCACACTTTGTGCTATTAGGCAATATAATATACAAAATTTATTGTTATCATCCTCTAAAGTTCAACTTTCATAATGGAATCGAAGAAATGAGAATGTTATATAATAACATTTCTCGATTACGAGATAAAAAAATAGCATTATCTCTCCAAAATTTTACAAAATTCTTCGTCAAATAGACATCCCCAGCTTTCACAAGTACATAGTCTATAAAACCATTCATCCACTTGCATTAATTCAATACGTATTGAAGGCTGGTTCTTTATAAAAAGCTGGCACATAAAGATGGTACTTTACGACGAATTTAGAAGCCCTTTCAAAATATTATTAGCCTTTGTAAAAGGTTCTATTTTCACGCCACAAAGGCAAAAGTGGCTATGGTTATTCCATACATAATCATTCCTTCCCGTTTTCTCTCGTATGCTCGTTGTTTACGTCTGGTTATTTTTTTACCCTTTGGTCGGTCATCGCCCTCATATTACCATGATAAAGATAAGGATAAACTAAAGAAAATATGCCACCCCGTAATATATCTCGCCTTTTACAACTATGTGTAATAAGGGAGGGTAAAAAAAATGTGTTTTGCTTTTATTGCCAAAATTTTGAAGTCGGTGTCAAGCTAATGGTACAACAACCTTACTACAATATAGTTTGTTTTACTTGGCACCGACTTCAAAATTATAAAATCTTTTTTAAATTATTTTTGTTTAACGAAATCATAGAATTATTTTTTACTTTTTAGTTCGTTGTTTGAAGTCAGTTTTTTTAGGTAAAAATTAATATACACCTACTATTAATAGGTGTGGGATTGAAGAAAAGTGTCCTAAGGTACAAGGATACACTTCATTTAATTTTAAAAATAAATCAATTCACGGAAATCTAGTGTTAAGCCACTCCGTTCCCCGTTTTCCACCGAATTCTGGGGAAATGGCGTGTTGGGTAGTGAAACTCAACGCCGCGCTTTGCCTCGACACCAGAGCGAAAAAATGAAAATCTAGATTCGATATCGAGTGGGGATCTAACCTACAACCAGTCGCGTTTACAGTCACACACTTGTGCCCCTGCGCCACCGGTGATTCAATTTTAATTGCCAACCATGTGATGTCTTGGTTACACGCCTATTTTAATGTAGTATTACTCTGTGTAGTATTACTCTGTATATATATATAGTATTACTACATTATTAATAAGTAATTATTACAATAATAAATGAAGTAATTTAAGTAGACACCATTTATATTTTAAACTAAATAAATCAGCTGCACGCTGTATCCCGCACACAGCAGTATAGGCAGAGGGAACCTAAAACACTGCGTTCACCACTTTCTGCCGAACTCTGGAGGCATGGCGTGTTGAGTGGCAGTACTTAACGCCACAATTTGCCTCGACACCAGGGCGAAGAAATGGAAATATAAATTTAAACAAATATTTCATCTCCTCGAGTGGGGATCGAACCCACAACCAGTCGGTTTTATAGTCACTGGTCTCAGTATATTTTCTTATTATATAAAAATAAGCTTCAACGTCGAAAATAGAATATAATTTTTAGCCAATAAAGGTTTGTAGTAAGGCGTATACCATGTTTTGCAATTAATTTGGATAGCGGTAAAATATAAGTTGATATATTTTAAATAATAAAATAAAAAAAACACATTCTTATAAAGGTATAAGAGGTTTCATATTTTAAAAGCATATACAATTCTAGAATAATATGTCACTGGGTCAAGGATTTATACGGAGGGCTTTTAAATAACGTTTTTATAAATATTTTAATAATTGTTTTAAGTGTAGAGTAGAACAAAATATACCTATATAATGTTTTTTTTTTGAGGCCTTCGTGACGCAGAATCACAGGCTGCGCACGCGACGGTTGTGGGTTCGATTCCCTCTCAGGGGTATGAAATATTAAATATTTTTATTTTTCACTCTGGAAAGTGCGGCGTTGAGTTCCGCCGCACTCAATGCCTCAAGAATTCGGTGGAAAGTAGGGAACGGAAGTGTCTTAATGGGGACACACCGTCTTAACACTCTGTTTTAAGTTTAACTAAATATTTTTTTTTTATTATTTTTAGCAGTCTGTCCTTTCCCAGAAATTGGAAAACCCCACAACTTTCCGCTAGACAGTTAAATTTAAATTAGTTTGTGATTGAGAGAAAGTTTCGGACAGGAGGAAGACAGGGAATATAATTTAAATCAATGCAATAAATGCTTAATGACGTGTAACCTACTACTGTCGAGGAGGTAAAGGAGGTTATCAATTCCACTGTATTCTTTTTATGTTTATTTTCTCTTCTCTTACCTCAGAACTTTTGCCTGCTTAAGCCGATTTTGATGATGCTTTTTTTGTTTGAAAGCTGATGTTTCCCGTGTGATCCCATTTGGTCCATTTCTGACGATGTTACCCATGAGAAAATCTTATAAGTTTTAAATTTGCATTAAGTATGTACGCGACCAATGGACGAATAACTCAATATTACGCAAACCGATTTCGATAATTCTTCTTTTATTAGAAAAGATACAGTTCAAGGGTAGTTTAATAAGATTTTGGTTTGGTACTGATTATCAACCGGATGTTGAAGTCGTTTTTTTTCTCTAAAATTATTTTAATTTGTGATATTCTCGCAATATGTTAATTTATAACCTATTTTTTATAACAGGTAAGGGTATATTGTTCAATGTTTATTTTATTGAATTAATCTAATTTTAAATAAAAAAATATAAAATATATTGGCTTTTTGCGCACTTTTTGCCAACTTGTTACCTCATCATCTCATTTTCATTTCCTTCAAAGAAATCATTTGTAAAAATATCGTGATTATTTTAGATCTACCGTTGTATGTGGTTGACGCTAAAATAGGTTTTATATATTTTTTTACCGATTGTTTAGACATTTTGTACTGACAAAGTCGATTTCTAACTCTAAAATAAATATGTAAAGCCTATAGACTTCCACTACTTACTGTTTTAATTTAAATTTATACTTCTTGTATACATTTTTTTTAGAATTCTCTATTAAGTAACTAGCTATTTATTATTATTATCGTTTGTAGCTGACGTCCCACCCTAGTACTCAATAAAATATTTTAATAAAATTATTTAAATAATAATTTTAATATTTTAGTGTGGTCGTGGTGATCGTAAGTAATCCGAGATCTTTTAGAGATTCAGAGGAAACCATATTAATATGAAATGTACCATAAATTTAATATAAGTACAAATAAAATATATTATGATAAATAACATGTCATAGTCTGTTCGTTTTAATCTCCCGTGAGATTTCTTTAGTATATCGACGACGTCCTATCTTCCTCTCTACTATAACTCTGTAGAAAAATTAGTCATACTAAAAGGAACAAAGCGCAAGGGTACAAATCCGTCCCTACACCGTGAATTCCTACCAGACTGTGGTTGATACAGTCTTTATTGAACTCTCCGAGACGTTTGTGTGTGATCTTTCTGAATGTACTGGTTACACTTGTTTATATTAAGATTGTATTAGAATGGTGATTCGTGACGTTGATTGATTTGTGAGATCAATATAAGTCGTTGGATCGAACGCACTATCGCAACGCGGCCGATATGTTAAATAAACGCACGGCACACACCCCACAGTCGTGTCTCATTTGTTTTCTACATTAAAACAAGTTGTTAGACTCATAGGCGGACACTGCTACATACACCAGAGTACCAGGACATAAAATAGTACCACACACCCATACAAGACGGGCGGACACTACTACATACACCGGAGTTCCAGGACATAAAATAGCACCACACACCTACTCATTATACAACGAGTTATAGACCAACTGTAGAAACTGTTTTACATACATGTATGCCTAATACCATACAAGCATCGCTTATGCATCGTAAGCGCACCGCGAGACAACGTCGATCGCAGTTTAACAATAAAAGGCCACAGCAATTTGCCTAGACAAGCATATTAGTACCAGCGAAGCCAAGCAGCAGTCGGTTGTGACTCCAATATTAGTTATTATCCAAACATAGGGTCAATGAACTCCGACATTTTGTTACTGTCTAATATCTTTATGATAATTAATTAAATATCTTGACAGATTACCTTTATTGTAGGTCATTAAATAGACTCTTATAATTTATAAATATTATATAATATATAATATTTATAAATTATAAATACGTATTTTGATATAATAATTTTATATCATAATATAAATGACACTATTATATTTATATTCCCTTTTATAGTAACATGTTAAATATTTACTAATACATATAGACACTACATTTATAAGTAATTCTAATTCACCAAACCTATTTAACTCTCATTTCTCAATTCCCATACACGCATCTAACGAAGATGGCGGCATTCTGCGTACATTAATATAATTGTAATTTTACATACCTCATAAAAACATATTCATGTATTTATTTCCATTTACTTAATAAATAATAAGTATCTCTGGATATTGACGGCATTACGTGCATTAATATTACTCTTCTTTGTTTTAATAATAAACTATTAAAAACTTATCGACGAAGTATTCCAAAACAAACAACTGTAAATACGTAACAAGCACTTCTAACTTATCTTATCAACCTCGAATAATTATATCACTATTACATGTACTAACTCACATGCTTTTTACATATAAGATGTAACTAAATATATATATTAATTATAAATTAAAACTTCTCTAACTAATTATCCGTCACCAGTCGCGTCCGCCATCTCTCTTCTCTTTCTTTCCTATCCCTGACTTTGACGTTGACAGTAGCTTATTTAGCCAACATGATATTTTACAATAATTAAAATATTAATTATGATATTATTTATTTTAAATTATAATACATAATGTTTAAATATAATTATTAAATTATTTATAATAAATATATTTTTTATCTGCGTATTTTTCCTACGGTATATTACGCCACTTTAATATTAATTGTGAACAGAACGCGTAATTAAAGAACTAAACTATTATTTTTAAGATTGTATTTTTCTTAAACTATAAATTAAATGATGTTCTAAATTAAATTTATAATATTTTTTTATAAATTATTATTATTTTGAATTTACCTACACATTTTAGTTCTGGTATGGATCGTTACACGTTGATACACAATAAAAAATAATATAATTGGAATAGGAACACATAGTTAAAATTGTATTTACTTAGAAAGGGAATCTTAAAATATTTAATATTTAAGTCACGACCAGGTCGGGGCAAAGGCCTCCCGTAATGAGCGGATTTGGAGCGCAACGCGTCGCCACTTCAACGGATATATGAATACAGTGCTTCTAGTAAGCGCATCGCAGATTTCGTTCTATAATGATGTTTACTTTTTTAATGAGAATGTAGAAAATGAATATATCATTTTAACAAATTAAAAAGATAAAAAAATAAATAAGCAAGTAATATTTATAATTATAAATACGAAAGAACTCATTCATTGCCAGAAAATAATGAAAACACAAAAATTTCCTATATAAAATAAATACTAATGGTTGCCACAGACCATAAAATAAATAAAAATCACATGAGCCCACTGTAAAAGGTCTATAAATTAATAGTCTGTGGCAAATAAACGATACATATCCGACATCTGCACGCGGCGAAATGCAGGTTGTGAATTTAAATACATCTACAGAAGCTTACGTTTAATTTATTAAATTTTGCTCTACATGGTCCACTTGATTACGAAATAAATAAAATATTTTGTGTAGTTTTAATTACAGACCGTCGTGGCTCAGGGGCGCAGCGTATGACGTTGGTGGGTTCGATTCCCACTCGGGGAAATGAATTATTTATTAATATTTTAATATTTTTAAGCTTGCTTAAAAAGAACAGCAAAAAATTTAAATTACAAATGCATATAATTTGCAAATTTAATATACAAATATGAAAAACGTATAAATTTTATTAATTTGGAAATATTCTCCATCAGTTACAGAGAATTTAACAATAAAGAAAATTTATAGCTTTGTCCACATTACCATTGCTCCAAGCACACAAAGACCGAACTGTTAAACAATTTGCGGTATTTAACCACTTATATTAAATACCGCGACAATCTCGTCGAATATTAATTTTGAAAATCGGTAACAATAATAGGTATCGCGACGCCGCCATGAATCATGTACACAATGGCCTCACCACCGTCGGCAGGAGAGGTGCTAACAAAAGCTATATAACAAGTTATATTACCGCTTCTCCAGTGTGAGCGTGGATTTATTAGGAAAGTTGGATTCCAATTAGTTTTCTATGGTGTTAAACGGTGTGGCTACGTTTGTAGCATTAATTTTGCGGGTTTGTTTTGGCTTTGTTGTAATGGGTTCCCTCTTGGGGAATTAAATATGGATATCAGTGGATACCGTTTTAAAGTTAGATAATGAAAGAGCAAGAACTACAGACCATCTATAATGTTCAATTAGTTATAGTAGGCAGAGGGAACCTAGTGTTACGTTTCCCACTTTCTGTCGAATTCTGGAGGCATTGCGTGTTGAGTGGCAGAACTCAACGCCGCGCTTAGCCTCGACACCAAAGCGAAGAAATGGAAATGTAAATTTAAGTAAATATTTCATCTCCTGGAGTGGTGATCGAACCCACAACCAGTCGGTTTTACAGTCACACATCGAGCCGCTGCGCCACGACTGGCCTCAATTCAATTAATATATTTTACATAACCTATAATAGGTACAAATAACATAAAAATATATAGAGTAATTTTGAAATAACAAATAATAATATAAGAGTAATAAAATATTAAACAATTAAGAGGTTTTATATACAAACTCCAAAACTTTACTAATATATTTCAACGAGCGCACTCGCACTTATCACGGCGATAATAAAACGAGATAGCACTTTCAAATCCACTTTAAAAGCTTCGCAATCTCTTAAGACAACTTAAGTCCCAGCTGTGTACTGAAACTCATAAAAATATACAACTCTTGACGTGCAATGGCATATAGCAGTTCATTTTTACTAAACTTAGGTAAGTGAGAAGTGGTCACACGTGGTGGTACTCTGCAAATGGGCGCTACGCTTAAGGAGTGAAGGTATGACACCTGCGACCTCGGTTCTGGGGCTGGGTACTTTTAATTAGGTTAGTAGATACCGTTACGGTCGGAAAACTGTATCGGATGTATTGATTTCGTATTGATATTCCGTGTGTGTTTTATAGTTTAAATTATATTTGCTTTAAATATTAAATTAATTTAGGTTTATGCTTTGATATGTAATTTGTAATTAAGTTTGCTATAAAACTGTCATAATTCTCCCGTGAATCATGGCCGTGCTTTGCCTCGACGACAAAACTGAGAATTAAAAGAAAATATTTATTTTCCTCGAGTGGGCATCGAACCCACGACCTGTCGCGTTTACAGACACAAGCTTATGCCTCTACGCCACGACTGGCCCCAATAACTACTACTAAACCGCAATACGATCAAATTTTAATGATACACTCGCTATAGAAGCAAATTCAATAAATACTCATAGAGACGCGCCGGGAAAACTGTCGGAGCGACCAACTTTTAACGAGCTAAATCGAAGAGACATTGAAAAAAAAAACTAGATGCAAAAGCTTCAAAAGAGTTATAACTGCAAACAAACCGGGCGACCCTTTAGTTTTCTTCAAGTTCAATCAAAGAGCGCAAACAATTGTGGTCCAGGGCGTGCAGGGGTCCAGGGGGTGCAGGGGTCCAGGGGGTGCAGGGGACTGGGGAGATGCAGCAGATGACTCATACGGGGCGGTTAAAATCAATAAGTCGCCCCGCCGTGCGTACAAATGTCAACTTTATGAGCTCGCTTACACTAATTGAGATATAATTAACAGGGTTTGTAATTTTATATTTAGTTGTGGTGGATTTTTTATTCTGAACAACATATATCGGCTTCACGCTCTATCCCGCACACAGCACTGTAGGTAGAGGGAACCTAGTGTTAAGACACTCCGTTCTCCATTTATCGCTAAATTGTGGAGGCATTGCGTGTTGAGTAGCGGAACTCAACGCCGCGCTTTGCCTTGACAAAGAAATGAGAATATAAATTTAAATAATTATTTCATTGCCTCGAGTGGGGATCGAACTCACAACCAGTCGTGTTTACAGAGACACACTAACCGTAATAACATATATATAAATAAATATTTTTAAAACAATACAAACTTAATTAATTATGCTAGCAATAAACTAATCATTAGGCGTCTGCCATTAATAAAAAGATCGTTAGTAAATACGATCGGAATAGAAACGATACATTAATAATTGAAGCAAATATGATTTAAATTTTATTACAGTTATATGTTATAGTGGCGCAGTCAAAACTCGTACCTATAGGAAGAATTATAGTTTTGTCCTAATCCTTTCGAACAGTGCTTTCTTTACAGTAACATTTTTTTTCCACTTCACGCTGTATCCCGCAAGTCGCAGCGATATGTTAAGACGTGCGACCACTTTTCGCCGAATTCTATGCGTGTTGGGTAGCGAAACTCAACGACGCACTTGGCTTTGATACACTGGCTTTTATACTTATATTTTGCGGCGTTGAGTTCCGCCATTCAACACGCAATGCCTCCAAAAAACTTGGAAAAGTGGAAGACGGAAAGTGAAAACGGAAAGTCTTATTGGGAGGGGAGGGCTAACACTATGTTCACAGGTTCCATCTGCCTAACTACGCTAAAATAATGCTTTTATAATACTAAAGACAATAAATAAAACCTAAAATCCGCCCCACACGTAGCTTACTGTACGAACAATGAAATGCATTTCAACCTATAATTGCAACTCCAACCTTTTTGGACATCAAAAAAAAAAGTTAAAAAGCGCATAATTTGGACCATTGTCAACAGCGAACGATTATCGGTCCACTCGTCACTTCCGCATTCTGTCGCCCCTCGGCTGACTTGACTGGAGAAAAAAAAAATTCCATCCACTGCAGCAGTTGATTCAATGCTTCCATCACCGCAGCGATTTTAATTGCTTTACAAGAAGATTTATAGAAAATATTTCCATTAAATCGATTCATATTTAAAACTCTGTCTGTGGCTCTGTTCATAATTACTATGGCGAAATCTAATATTGTAGGTAATATGATGGAAATTTTAGCTATAAATTATGCATGTTTCACATTTTACATAACAAATTCAGCTAAAGCGGTAACAGCTTTAGTTAATGATGTTTATAAAAGATAAGTTTCAGTGTAACATAATGCATGTGAATAAAGTAGCCATATTAATATTGGTTTTCTTTATTAAAAGAATAATTTGCGTCACGCTCTATTTTGAACATGGCAGGGTACGCAGAGGGAACCTGGGAACCTAGATTTAAGACACTTCGTTCCCTAAGCATTTCCGATCTCTATTTTCTGCCAAATTTTGGAAGTATTCCGTGTTTAGTTTTGGAACTCAACGGCGTGCTTTGCCCCGAGCCCGATATAAAAATAAAAATAAAAATATAAAAATAAAATAAGTAAAGTATTATATTGCTGCGTAAACAACAGGTAACGACCGTGTACTAAACAAATGAAAATGGACATTAAGAGAATGTGTGCATTTCTATCCGTAATTTTAAGCAATCGTAGTGTCGTTAATACGCCACAAAAGTCAGTTAACTGGGGACGAGGGCCACTAATCTGAGGGTTAATTGTCAGGCCGATGATCCAGTAAGTGTGGTGAAATGAATATAATAGCTGACCCTTAAGGGTTTTCCTATTGAACGATTGTAGAATAAAGATAAAGCGAAATATAATAAAAAGCTTATCAAATTTTTTTTATATATTTATATGTTTTTTTCACAAGAACAAATATAAAATTAATTAAATCAGCTTCACGCCGTATCTCGCACGCAGCAGGGTAGGCAGCGGGAACCTTGTGTTAAGGCACTCCGTTCTCCACTTTCCGCTGAATACTGAGGCATTGTATGCTAAGTGGAGGAAGTCAACGCCACGCTTTGCCTCGACACCAGAGCGAAGAAATTGAAATATAAAATAAAATAAATAACTTATTTCGTCGAATGGGGGTGATCGAACCGACAACCAGTCGCATTTACAGTCACACTTTGTGCCTCTGCGCCACCTCTGGCCTCGAATATCGATAACATAACCTAAATTTTCATTTCAATATCCATCTTCACAGCGATTAGCGAACTCTATAGCCATAATTCTGCTAAAATAAAAAAAATAAAACACCAGGAGTCGTATTTCAAACAGTAGGAAGGGTTTAGTGGGCTCGAGTGCAGGCTACCTACAGTACTGAAGTAACAAGACGAGTGGTTTTGTCGCGCGCTGAGTGCGGTGCGGGTGTAGCGTGTAAATATTGTCGCTGTATCCTCTTAAATATGCAAAGGTATTAATAAAATGTTTTGTTACTAGTATTTATTGATATTTTATTTAATATTGATATTTTATGTTATTGTTTCTTTAATTTAATTAAAATAAAATAAATTAGCTTCACGCTGTATCCTGCACAGAGCAGGGTAGGCAGAGGGAACCTAGTGTTAAGACACGTTTCACTTCCACTTTCTGCCGAATTCTGGAGGCATTGCGTGTTGAGTGGCAGAACTCAACACCGCGATTTGCCTCGATACCAAAGCGATAGAATGGAAATATAAATTTAAGTAAATATTTCATCTCCTCGAGTAGGGATCGAACTCACAACCAGTCGGTTTTACAGTCACACTATGTGCCGCTTCGCCACGACCTCAATTTTATTTAATTAATTTCATTTGTAACTTTAAGATTTAACTTTAAGCAGGGTGACATTGCTGTCTATACATTTCAATTCACACTTTCATGTAACATTACTCTTTGTATTCACATGGTAATGTCAGTAAAATTGAAGGAAAGCAAATTCTCTAGTAACTTAGTCGTACATACGAATGCTACACAAAAAGACAAGTGAATGTATTTCTGAATTTTGTATACAGTGTGTTCCCCCACGTCCTAGGTAATATAATATGTAGATGAAAAGAACAATGTAAGTTTGAGAAGTTTTGGGAAGTTAAACTAAACATAGCGAGACGGTTCATTAGTTTACAGAGACAAAGTTGTCTAGTTCATATTTGAACGTTAGCATATTTGAAGCAATGACATACCTGACTGAGGCTGTCTCCCAGACTGCCGTCAGCGTCTATGGGCCTCAAGAGGTGGTTTGTTTCTTTTAAGTCGCGTCTTTGTTTCCGATCTTGAGCTTCTTTCATAGCTTGGCTTTGCAATCTCTCGAAAAATTCTCGGGGCTTCATCGGCGGGGGCTCGTCGTCTGGTGGCGGGGGCGGAGGAGGAGGCAGCCTCGTTCGCGGCGAGCTACGTATGAGCGATCTCTCATCATCCTCTGTAGATCTCTCATCGTGCTCCGAATCCGAACTTCTGCTGTCACGCCGCCTCACCCCTTGTAAGTGGGGTTCGAGAAACGTCGCATTTCTGGAACAAAAAAAAACAACAGTTGTTTATTTTACGAATGGAAGCACAATGTCCTATAAGTAATTTATGGCGAACACTTTGTGGCAAGTGGAAGTCAATATATTTGGTACCACCACATGCTCCTAGCGTTCACAGCAATTGCCACCGATGGGCACCATTACACAATCGATTCACGTGTCTACATCCGACCACCCACATGGGTATGGGGTACCACTGACCAGACTAAAGGGACATTAAGCAAGATTTATTCCCCGGGTATGGCCGTTGTCGTATTAATTAAAAACCTCCGTGGGGCGCGAGATTGTGGACTACGCACCGGCTGTATATGACGTATTACCTGACCGTACCGGCCGACATATACGATTTCATATTGTTTACAATTTAAAAGGAGTTGATACGAATTTAGAAATAATAAAATAGATTTATGTAAATTCGATCAATATAAAAATAAATATATGATAATGTTTATGGTCATTATAATTGTAACATGTCGGTAACATTTAATTTGTTATGAATATCCATTTACAGGTGATAGTATAATTTTAAGAAAATAAAATACATAATCAAATAAGAAAAATATATAAAAATATATATAATACTAATCTAATAAAACGGAAGAGTTCGTTTGTTAAAACGCTAAGATATTTGTAACTATTGGTCGGATTTACTTTTTTTTATTTTATATGAAAGCTACATCCCTCAGGAGGGCTATAGGCTATATAATATTACGATATAATGCTTAGTTAGAATTAAATAACGAAATAACAATAATAAGGAACGCCATTGTATTATTTTAACCGCATGCGTTCCTAAATACTTAATGTATATATAAACATACATTATACCCAAGTTTCACGTTACAACTATACATCACTATCCCTATTAATTATTCATATCAGGGAAATGGCGGCGATGACGGTGACGAGCTACGTCATTAATTACTAAAACGTCATAATTCGACGCCTAGCACGTCCCAGGTGGGCTGATGAAACCGCCATTTGTTTAGCATAAACAAAATGATTTGTGCCCTGGAGCGGCTCGGACGTGAAGCTGACGGTAAACGATTATATCAATTAGAACAAAATATATGGATGCTATAATATTACTAGCCTTTTGCAGTCCAATTAGCATGATATAAACGAGCGCAAGTCTCAAATTATACTATTAAAGTATCTCTTATTTATTCTGAATTAATCACATACTCTTTGTAAATTTCATACATTTTCTTATGCTTCTATGAAGTATTTAATCTAAGATTTTTGACTGTGAATTGCTTCCAGTCAATTATTAATTTAACAAGCCTAGGCTTATTTCGTCCAAATATCGTTTGCAAATAATAAAATATGGCATTTTTTTAATACGTTAGATAAACTGCTGCTTTTTTAAAATAATATATTTAAATTGACTTTATCTGTCAGTATTAGTGTACTCGGCATTTTTTTTTTATTTTATTTTATTTTAACACTAGGTTCCCTCTGCCTACCCTGTGTACGGGATACAGCGTGAAGCTGATTTATTTATTTATTTTATTAGTGTACTCAAATATGCCACTACCAAAAAAATAGCTATGTATTTATTTGCCGAACTTATTTTACGATAATTAACCTTCACGCTGTCACGCATAGCACTGTAGGCAGAGAAAACCTAGTGTTAAGACATATCATACATAATTTCATTTCTTTGCTCTGGAGTCGAGGCAAAGCGCGGCGAGGAGTTCCGCCATTCAATACGCCAAAACTTCGGCGGAAAGTAGGGAACGGAGTGTCTTAACACTACTCTCCTGTGTGCGGGATTCATCGTGAAGCTAAGCTAGCGTAAATCAAAATTAGTGTATTTATAATTATAGTAGTCCCCATCCAGCCCGTAGCACACAGAAATAATGTAATGTCAAGACACTCTCTTAGAATTGAAAATGATTCATTCTTCCTAGTGTAAATCTAATCCATAACCTCGTGTTTACGGTCATTCACCGTCATATTTTCACAATTGTTAAGAAAATAAGTTATAACACATACATAACTGAAGAAGTGAAAGCACTGACGATGATTGTTAACTTCCTGCGTGGACGTAAGCGGAGATGTAATAAGATAAGTGTTAGGAAAAGTTTTTCCACCATTTCTACTTTCATATAATTAATATTTAATACTACAACAAGATGCCTATCATAAATCATTAGAATAAAAATTCAGCTTCGCACTATACATTGTGAATCGGACCCGATACCCGCACACAGCAAGGTAACCAAAGGGAACCTAGTGTTGGCACTCCGTTCTCTATCAGAATCTAGAAGCATTGCGTGTTGAGTGACTTAACTTAACACCAGACACCATAGCCAAGAAATGAAATCATTAAGTACTGCCTCGAGTGGTTATCGAACTCACAACCAATCGCTTTTACACACATTTGTGCCCCTGCGCAACATTAGAATATACTTTCACAGCGTATTTTGAAACATATCAGCCATTAAAAACATAAAAGCTGTCCCCTGTGGAGCAGACAGTAAGTCATTCAGCTAATAAGCTCGAGTCACATTCATTACATTTAATTAGTTCTGTGTTTGTTTTGCGGCATTATTTGTCATAGCCATCCCTAATGCTCCCACTGTTTTTCTTATTTCTCTCTGTATTGTTTTGCTCTACAAAGGGATTCCCTTCTCAGCTTTATATTGACTAAAACAGAATAGAACTCGGTATATTTATTAGTTTAAGCTACATAATATATTAAAAAATCACGCTAATAAAAAATTTCGCCGAATTCTGGGGGCATTTCGTGTTGAGTGACGGAAAAAATAATATTAATTTATCTTAATAATATTTCATTGACATCAATTAATTCAAACAGAAATTTAAGATACTTAGACCTTAGGGACCTTAAAAACCTTAACGAATTAGGCATAAAAATTACTGTGTCATAATGAATCACTATAAAAAAGACTTTGACTTACTTTTACTTTAGATAATTAATCAATAAGAAAAAAAAAAGACAAGAGATCAGTTCAAATTAATTAAATGAAAACAATTTATTAATATCACAGAAGAGCTTGAAAATATTAGAATATTTTACTAATTTCACTATAATCTTTAAATCCAATTTAAATAGAGTCTATTTAGATAGTGTACGATTTCTCCATCTAAATAGAAATAACAGTAAACAGATGAAACGAGGAAACAGGTGTGCATTGCGAAGCCCTAGGTAATCTTTCTCTTATTTGTATAGTTGCTGAATGGTTGAAAATTGTGCAGCGACGGTTGAACGACTTTGTATGAGAAATACCGAGTCGAATGTACATAGAATACAACCTACGTATTGAGTTAGATTAGATGTATACGTAAACCTAACCTGTATAATAGGATTTTGAAGTTATTTTTTTTTACTAGTCAGCTTCACGCTGTATCCCGCACACAGCAGGGTAGCAGAGGAAGTCTAGTGTTAAGGCACTCCGTTCCCCACTTGCTGCCGAATTCTGGAGTGAAACGTACGATAATAAAAAAGGTATTGGTTTTTTATTATAAATATTATCTAATTCAAATGTATAATTCAATGAAAAAAATATTACAAGTATAAACTTGCAGTTGATAAATTAAAGTATGGAGAGAAATTGGTATTTGCACATTTATTTAGATTATAAATATAATCAACAAATATTAAATTGAATTAGGTAATACTTGTATTTATAATAAAAACCAATATTTTTCTTTTCTATTATACTACGTTCCAATTGTGAATAACAAGTAAAAAAAAACTTCAAAATCTTTTTACACATAGTACACGTATAAGGCACATTAATAATCGATTAAAGAAAAAATATTTTTAATAACTTAATAGCTTCTATTTTTAGAACACCATGTATAAACTGTATGTATATACGAAACTCTTTTACACCCCCCCCAGTGAATCGTACAAAATGCTTTCACTTGGATTCGTGCGTCTAATGCGTTTCCGATGCAAGTGCACAGCTTTGAGAGCGCATTCGCAAGGAACAATTTTCTCCATATTTTTTATATCCATTTGTATATTAAAGGAGCCAAAGTATTATTTGTTTTATAATTTTCATACAACATAGCGTGTTTAAATTACAAAAATAATAAATAACTATCCTGCTACCCTGCTGTGTGCGGGATAGAGCGTGAAGCTGATTTTCATGGTTTATAAATCAGCTTCACACTGTATCCCGCACACAGCAGGGTAGGCAGAGGGAATCTAGTGTAAGACACTCCGTTTCCCACTTTCTGTCGAATTCTGGAGGCATTGCGTGTTAAGTGGCAGAACTCAACGCCGCGCTTTGCCTCGACACTAGAGCGAAGAAATGGAAATATAAATTTAAGTAAATATCTCCTCGAGTGGGGATCGAACCCACAACCAGTCAGTTTTACAGTCACACTTTGTGCCGCTGCGCCACGACTGGCTTCATAGTTTAAACGATCATAATTGTACAAATGAAATCGTTTCTGTAGGTATACTTAAGTAATTTAGCATCCAAGGCCAGAGTCGTAGACTTTCAACATTGTAGTAGACCTTCTACGCCTACGGCAGCGAAATTTCAATTTTCCCTATTCAAATTTACTTTGGAATAATAAAATTTATTATAATATCATTCTATATTCAGTAAAGAATATTTAAATAATCGAAATGGACTGCTTTATATAAAATATATTCAAAATTCAGAACTCTATTATTGGATAGAGTTATTTTAGTACTAGTTATTTGTATACTATATGCACAAAATTCCTTAACGTTACTTATCAGGTAACGTTACGGGGAAATTGGTTGACATTTCTATCAAAAGGCCAACATTTTTAAAAATCATATGCTTTACTTTAAATGCCATTAAAATTATCTTTTTAGTATAACGCTGTATTCCGCACAGTGCGGGATAAACAGAGGGAACCTAGTGTTATGACACTCCGTTCTCCATTTTACATTGAATTCTAGAGGCTTTGCGTGTTGAGAGGCGGAACTGGACGTCGCTTTCTACATAGGCACCAGAGCGAAGAAATAAAAATATTTAATACTTGATTTCCTCGAGTTGGAATCCAACTAACTTGTCGCGTTCACAGTCTCAGTCAGTCTCACTGGCCTCAAAAATTACAGAAAAAATAAAAAAACAATGTATTAAAGGTATGAATAATAAAATCTATTATTATAATAAATTAGAACAAAGTTCCTCATTCACTTAAAACTAACTGTATTCGATCGAGTAACCCACGCTTATGTAAATGGAATCCAGCATTGAATTATCCTAGCACGGGAAATGTTCGTCTGTCAGATGAATATGTGTAAATTGAGCGTCTTTGTTGCTTTGAGGAAACTCTAACCTAGTTAGTGGAATATGGGATTAAACGGTTCCGCTGTTCTGGGACGATTTAACGAATGGGTTACTTAAGCTATTATACTAATAGGAAAAATTGTGTGTGAAAATGCCGGTAGCATTCTCTTATATAAATATATAATATAAAGATAAAAAAGAGGCCAGTCGTAACGCAGCGGCACGAAGTGTGACTGTTAAAACGACTAGTTGTGGGTTCGATCCCCACTCGAGGAAGTGAAATATTTACTTAAATTTATATTTCCATTTCTTCGCTCTGGTGTCTAGGTTAAGCGCGGCGTTGAGTTCTGCCACTCAACACACATTAATATTCAACTCAACACACATAAAATTAATATTTGAGTCATATAAATTAACAGAAAATTAAATCAGCTTCACGCTGTATCTTGTACACAGCAGGATAGGCAGTCCATCTGCCTACCTAACCTAGTGTTAAGACACTCCGTCTGACACTTTCCGTCGAATTTTAAATACATATAAAAGTAGATATATAAACTGAAGAAAGTATTAATTGGTAATTTTATGCTAAAAACCTCGTAAATTCAATCATGATAATATAGATAAGGCTGAGCTGGAACCAAGTGTAGAAAGCATTCGGCCAATATAACCAGTAACTTAGCGTAAACTGCAAGTTGACTGACACCAGCAATCGTCAAGTTAACTGAAATCAATTAGGTGACAATAACTTTGCCAATTTGAAAACTATAGGTTTACATTCGTTATATTATATATTGCAGAGGCTAAATATTGTTTATAATTTACAAATGTTAGTGTTTTTATATATTTTGAGAAATGTGGAAAAGAGAAATGAGTATTTTATAATATTTCCCGTTTACAAACATATATAGATTTTTTTATAAAATGTTAAATATTTGCATTCGCTAACTGTCATGTAAAGCTAAAAATTAAAGAACTTTTTTTTATATGTATATTTGAAATATGATACAATATGTAGACAAAATATAAGAGAAATGTGTCACGTAAACAGGATATAAAATCAAGGTTATATACAATCGTTACATACATAGATATTATGTTGATATTTACATGTGCACTCTAGCTTTCACCGACGTAGCATAAAGTGGTTTGCGTAACATCTGTCAAGACGCCTTCGCTAATACGATTATAAGAGTAGGTACCTACACCTATATAGGTAGGTACCTATATAGGTGCCTAGAGGTACCTAGAGGCGAGAGTGCTCGTAACTGACACTTTTGATACTTTAACGTCGAAGCTATCTAGTCAAATGCCGTGGAAAATGAAATTGATGTGCAAGAGACGTCTGAAGGAAGATGGGTTTGATCGTATTTATTATGGATGTGAGTTTTATCAAAGAGGACATCGATGTTTTAGTGTGTACGAATATGTTTTTTTTTAGAACGAAATTATTCTGTTTATTGTTCTTAAAGTGTTATTCTATACTTAGGAAAGAAACATAAAAAAATTAACTAAGCTACGTATAGCTGCTACGTTCAAATTTTTATGTTTTCTTAAAAAAATATATATTTTTTTATTTAACATGTTTAAAATTCCAAACCAATTCACCCAAAATCATAACCAACGTGCAGTTTTGTATACAAAGAATATAGGTTCAATTTAAATTTAAACAAAATTAATATTCAATATTGACATACAAAAACACGTTTCATTGACTTAAACAAATTTAGTCTATTATAAAGCATTATTTTATCAAGAGACGAGAATCGGTTCCTTATTTAATCTCGACATTCTTGAGTAAATCCATTGGCTCCGCTGGCAGAATTAACCCGAACCTTCCCACGTTGCAGGAAATTATATTACAAAGTCCGCTTTTAATATTATTTATGTTGGAAAACTTTGTCTACTGTACTAATAATAGTCGCTTTTATAAAATTTTCTATCTATATATAATTTAAAATGGAAATTTATTAAGTGACTTTAAGTTTGTCTCTAACAATTACTGGATTAATTAAAAGGAAAAGTTTAAAAAGGTTGGTCTTGACGTAAATAAAATCAATTTTTAATAAGAGTGCTTTGTAGAAATTTAAATAATTTTAATCAATTATACGAATTATATATATGAATATATAAATTTATTAAAATCTTTAAAATTTGAAAAAATAAAACCACAAATAAACTACTAAAGATAAGTATCTATTAAGTAATTAAATAAAATTTTCTAAAATATATATATTTAAAAACTTAATAAATTTCGAAACACGTGGTTAGTCTATCAAGTCACGATGTGCAATATAGAGATAATGTACGTAGTGACCTGTGAGAGACGGCTGTAACCCTTTTACTTTTAGCGTCGGTGCCGGTGTTCTCGACCGGAAGCTTTCAGTAAGTACGGAAGGTAAATTAGGGTGTTGGAGTTAATTTATGTACTGTACGGGTATAAGGATCTTTTATGAAAACAGAATTTCACTAAAGAATATATTACAGCTAAGAAATTTTATCATTTTAAATGTGTTAAATTTATCATTTTTAACATACGGAAAAAAATACTTTTCTAGCGTATAAAGGTTTTTTTTTAAATTAAAAATAAAATCCGGCTCGCTAAAATTTTTCTACGTTTTGTTCCAAAAAATATTGTAAATATTAAATTAATAATTTGCTAACAAACTTGACGAAACTTATATAAAAATAATTAGTAACTCTCTCGAAAACATTCAAACTTAGTATGGACATAGTATAAAATATAGATATTTTTAATATAAACTTAATTACGAAACTACATTACAACATAGATATAAAACGCGCATAACTTTTACATTTCATATATTCATAAGTTTATCAGTTACATGCATTGGCTGGACACCTCGTTCACCTTTTGTGACTTTAAAATGTCGCTCTTATCACCAAAGATATACATACGAGTGCCTTGCGTAAATGGCCCACAACCAGTTATACTTTCGCTAATAAACGTGATATTTTATTTTAATTAAAAAAAAAACAGCTTCACGGTCTATCCCGTACACAGCGAGTAGGCAGAGGGAACTTAGTGTTAAGACACCCCGTTCCCCATTTTCCGCCCAATTCTGGAAACATTGCGTGTAGAGTAGCGGAACTCAACGCCGTGCTTTGCCTCGACACCAGAATAAAGAAATGAAATATAAGTTTAAATAAATACTTAATATCTTCGAGTGGGTATCGAACCCACACACTCTTAAAATGTCGCTCTTATCACCAAAGACATACATAGCTTGCGTAAATGCTCCACAACCAGTTACTTTCGCTAATAAACGTGATATTTTATTTCAATTTAAAAAAAAATCTGCGAAACTAACTACCGCGCTTTGCTTCAACACCAGAACGAACAAAAAGTGAATATAACTTAACTTAACTTCACGCTTTATCCCTAGCGGTCAGAGAGAATGGAGCGCCAAACGCTACGGTCTCCGTATACCTCTTTCGCCTCGTCCACTGTCATCAACCTCTTCATACATGCCCTCGAGAGGAAAAGCATGAGGACCCCCTCGTGCTTTTTACGTGACCTTCCTCCAGTATCTTTGATACTGTGTTATCGAAGGTCAACCGAGGTCTCCCAAAAAGTGAATATAAATTTAAATAAATATTTAAATTCTTCTAATGACACTCAACACACAATGCCTCCAGAATTCGGCAGAAAGTGGGGAACGGAGTGTCCTAACACTGAGCTCCTTTTGCCTATCCTGCTGTGTGCATATATGGGATACAGCGTGAAGCTGATTTTTATTTAATTTCTTCGAGTCGCAATCGAACCCACAACCAGTCGCTTTTACGCCCCTCGTCACATTTCGCGCCCCTACTATAGAGTAAATAAAATAAAGTCAAAACACGTTGTCTGTCAGTGATGCCGTCCGTCGTCCGTGGTTAATCTGTTAACGTGTCGGTCCGGGCGTGGGTAATCAGCTCCAGCGGCGGGTCATTGCGCAAATTAGCTGTAAGAGGGCACGAGAATGTAAATCATTTCGTATTATCTTATTCAAACGTTTCAGGAAACTGGCTTCCAGATTGGAAATTGAAACTGGCGCTCTATTTACCTATTATGATGGTGTTCTAATTAATATTTTGTTTTCAGCTTCACGCTGTATACCGTATGCGACAGGGTCGGTAGAGGGAGCTTAGTGTTAAGACACTCCGCTTCCCACTTTCCACCCAATTCTGGGGTTATTGTGTGTTGAGTAGTGGAACTCAACATCACGGTTTGCCTCGACACCAGAGCGAAGAAATGAAAATATAAAATATATAATTTCCTCGACTGGGAATCGAACCCACCAACCTGTCGCCATTATAGTCGCACGCTTGTGCCTCTACGACACGACTGGCATCTAGTTAATATAACTTAAAAAGCTAATGAATTAAGTCATATACGGTGATCTGGTTCAGAATCATAAAGATTTTTTTAATAATATATTAATAGTAGTAGAGTACCTAAATATATATATATATATAAAATTTTACAGAATTTGAAACCATTTTCTCATTCATCCATTCATTAATATCATAAATTTAAAAAATAAAGATGTCTATACTTTTAAGACTGATCTCAGTAAAATACACATATTATAAGAAAACCAATAGTAATATCAAAGAAGGTATAATAATGTATCAACGCGAACGGTGTGCACCGAGAGCTGTCATTGTAACGTTCCAAGCTTCCTGTGGAAAGTGAAAATTTTCTTATAAATATGTAGTAGAAAACCCATGATCAACTAGCTAGTTGTATACTTGAAGCAAACTTTCTTTCAAATTAAAATCACTTATATTTATTACTGTTGTGGTCTATAATAATCTAAATGTACACACAGTTAAGAAATAACTTATTTATTTTGATATGTTTTTTAAAAATTTACAACAAATTTAGCTGCTATGCAGGATAGATTGTATGTATGTATCTGTAGCCCGCACATAACAAGGTTGGCAGAAGTAACCTGGTAACCTATTGTTAAGACACTCCGTTCCCATTAAGACACTTCCGTTCCCCATTTTAAGTTGGTTGGATTTTGTCAGGAAACCAAGAGACCGTTCCATTCTTTCCAACATCTTCAAGCGTTCCTGAGATAAAGACTCTTGACAGACAGACGGACGGACAACAAAGTTATCTTATAAGGGTTCCTTTCCTTAAAATGTACGGAACCCTAAAAAAGAAAAGCTAGCACGTTAACAAGATTCATCCTCTACTACATTGAAAAATTAAAAGCATTAAAATTTTAATAACAAACTAATTTCGCAATATAATAGTTCATATTTTACAGTAAACAATACAATTATGTAAATGTGAGACTTTCTAGCTTCTTAAGCCCCGGCGTGGGGTAAAAGGAGGAGAAGGAGATCAAAGTACGCCACATCCCTCTACTTAATATATAATAGACCCTCCACTTTGAGGGGCATGTCTACATTAATATCGCGAACGTTTAAACGATACAAACGATGACAGCTATTTGCTATGCGTAATTAAACTTGCATTCAAAAGGATTAAATTACCACAATTAGAACTAACATGTTAATATGGGATTTTGTCATTTTGAGAGGGACAAAAGGATAGAATGAGTTAAATGATTTAACAACACCAAAGTTATACGTATTTTGATAATATTAATTAGAAAAACGTTGCTAGAAGTTCCCTTTTTATAGGTAGTAGTTAATCCTCTACTATTTTACAACTTGAATTCAATTGCGTGTTTAGTGGCGGAACTCAACGACGCTAAAACCAAATAAACAAATGTATTGTATGAAAAATTAGCGGTGAACACGATACTTTCCAAAAATTTCCATTCAAATTTGGCCCAGCAAAGGTATTGCAAATTTAATAATGTAAACACGAGCTCTACCTTCCATGGAGCTCATGTAACCATTGTATAATAATGATAATAATAAGCTCTCGGAGTAACTCAATCCTCGACGTATTTTTACCTTATTTCATCGCCGACATTACTTTTGTAATAATCTTGTTATTGTAGGTTTTATGTCAACCTTTAAACGGCTGTGGCAGTAATGTATTGATGGGCTAATATTATTTAATGAATACTGAATAGTTTTTTGATAAACTGAGGTGTAAATTTTGTTATTTAGTTTATTTATATTTAATGTAATTAAAAATCTTTATAATGTATTTATTTTTATTTTTAGTAACATATAAAATTATAAAATTTAACTCTTCTTAAAAAAACGATAAATATGTTTTTACATGATATATCACATAAAACTCGTAACTACTGACTATTGCGCGCTAAAAGTCAGTAAAATCAGTTTTTCTAAAAAGTATCGAACTTGAAAGAGAGATAAATGGAAACTTTCTTACTACTAGCTACTATGGGGCAATGTCACAGATATTAATGCAATATTCATTCTCGAAAAGAGAGCTGTGAGATCGATCTATAATACCCTAAGAGATCGAGATTCTCTGCGAGATGTTTTTAAAGATGCAGGTATTCTTACAGTTGATTCAAAATATACACTACAGTATTCTATTCATCCGACAACATTTTTGTTATCTATATATAGCTATAGTAAAAATAGTAATAGACATACGATAGGGACGAGAAATAAAGATAAACTTGTAACACCAAGCTATCGCCTCCAAAAAGTTAATAAATCTTATGGGGGCTGAGTATATCTATAATAAAATACTGCAATATATTTTAAATTTGCTACTACAAAAATTAAGAAATATAGTGTGAAGATAAAAAAGCACATTTAAAAGACCAACTGTCAAGTTTATTGCTGGCTCTTCTCATCAGAACTAGCTACCGAGTGGTGGTTTTTATGTAAATTCGACCATTGAAAAGTGCTTCCAAGCATCTTATTTGTATAGTACGTAGTCTAAGTAATATTCAAATAATATTTAACTTTAAAATACTATAAAGTAACATAAATAAATTAAAAAGATGTTTATAGCAAAAACTTAAATGTAGAATTTGTAAAGGATTTTAGTTGAATAATTCCATTCAATTCAACTAGCGCCGTCTGCTCGCAACTTCAGAATATTTAAAATATGCAAGAACAGTACAAAATTTATCCATTGCAGTCCTTTAAACTTTGAAGACATTAAAATCTATTCGAATCTTGGAACTTTTGACGGAAATAGTTCCTCGAATACCATATCTTGGGAGTAAAATGGGAAGTCCAAACGTGCTTTATGTCTGAGTACTAGAAGCTATGCCGCTGCCGGTTGGAAACAAGATTCTTTGATAGCGAGAGACTTGGTCGGAGATAGTGCTCGAAGCGTTTACGGAACGTTTTATTGATGCAATAAGCACTTGACGGCGATTGCGACGAGTATTGAATTCAACAAAATAGAAGGCGAATTTAAAGAGAGTGATAATTGTTATCCACTCAAGGGCTTTGTTTTAGTACCTAATGTTTTACTTAGGGGTTTTTATTGTGCAATGTGTTTAAGAGATGTGCTGGTTATTCTTATACATTTATTGTTTATTTTAATAGATATCTGTGCGTTGAGTTCTGCTACTCAACACGCAATACCTCCAGAATAATTCGGCAGTAAGTCGGAGGATCTTAACACTAGGTTCCTTCTGCCTACCCTGCAGTGTGCAGGATACAGCGTGAAGCTGATTTATTTTGATTTATTTTATTTATCTATTAGATGAACAGAGCGTCGAAAAAAAGCAGGGACGATTCGTTCCATTATAATGTTATTAATTAATAACGATCTTTATTTGAGGCCAGTCGTGGCGCAGCGGCACAAAGTGTGACTGTAAAAGCGACTGGTTGTGGGTTCGATCCCCACTCGAGGAGATGAAATATTTACTTAAATTTATATTTCCATTTCTTCGCTCTGGTGTCGAGGCAAAGCGCGGCGTTGAGTTCTGCCACTCAACACGCAATGCCTCCAGAATTCGGCAGAAAGTGGGGAAGGGAGTGTCTTAAGACTAGGTTCTCTCTGCCTACTCTGCTGTGTGCGGGATACAGCGTGAAACTGATGATCTAGTTATTTAAATAATTATTAATTTAAAATAAACTTAACCTGGATTAGTAAAATTAATCAAATATAAAGCCATTTCTTATTCGAGTAACACTTTTGTAGTCCATAAGTATTCGGTTGATTGACCCAAAAACGACACATCTACATTATTCATTGTGGACATTCATTATTAGTTCCTTTTGTAGATATATGTATGTGAATGTATGATTATAAAAGAAATAACATAGTAGGGACTTCCCCGATAAACTAATAAATAAAGAATTTAAAATACAAGAGTAAAAAATTACACAAATATTAACATTCTGTTTATCTAAAATACATATAAATAAACAAATAAATTGATTTTATTCGAGTGTTTGGTAAAAACAACAGTATATATTCAAAAACAAATATAAAAAAAAATAGCTTATAACGTATTATACTATAGAAAAAAATATATATTATGTACCTATTATAAATATATGTATTTTAAAAAATATGAAACGTACCTAACATTAGATAGCAGAACGAAATATTCTAGACTAGAAAATAGCACTAAATTTATTCACCAAAAGCTGTTAGCTTTGCGTCGTTAATATAATTTAAAATTAAATCCCCAGCGCACTAGACTTTTCCCTTTAACCATATTAAAATTTACTTAATATAAGTAACTTAATATAAGTAACTTAGTTTATACAATTTTGGTGTTGTATAATAAATTGAAGCATTGGCGCAGGGGCACAAAGTGTGACTGTAGACAGGTAGTAGGTTCAATTTCATAATTCGGTATATAATGGTGAACGGCGTGTCTAATGTGAGTGAGGCTGAAAAAATAAGTATAGATTTTCTATATCCTTACTAAATAAGAGTCATAGTATTATGTATTGTTATTTATAAGGCCAGTCGTGGCGAAGGGGCTCAGAATGTGACTGTAAACCGACTGGTTGTGGGTTCGATTCCCACTTGAGGAAATTAAATATTTATATAAAATGTATATTTCCATTACTTCGCTCTGGTGTCGAGGCAAAGGGCGGCGTTGAGTTCTGCCACTCAAAACGCAATGCCTCCAGAATTCGGCAGAAAGTGGGGAACAGAGTGTCTTAACACTAGGTTCCCTCTGCCTACCCTGCTGTGTGCGGGATACAGCGTGAAGCTGATTTTTTTTTTATATGTTTGAAGCATTGCACAAAGTGTGACTGTAAACGCGACAGGTAGTAGGTTGAATTCCTACTCGAGGAAATGAAATATTGATTATTTTCATCACTTCGCGGCGTTAAGCTCCGCGACTTTGGACGAAAATGGAGAACGGAGTATCTAATACGCGTGACACAAAAAAATATGTCTAGATTTTCTACATTATATATTACATATTCTACAGTATATTGTTACTATATATAAGCCATAGTAATTATATATGGGACAATGGAGTACTTCATAACCTTGTTCGGGTGAGAAAAGAGATTACAATTTCTTCTTATTGCCGGAAATATTTATTTTATGTTAAACATAACTTTTAAATTAACTTAACGTCAGTGAAAATTTGTATGTAAAATGTTACAATTTAACTCTATATTTTCTCTTTTTTCTATTAAGCTACGTTATAATAGTTTAGCTTCTTGCTGTATCCCACGCATGCACGCACGTACAGGGTGAACCGGAAACCTAGCTAAGACACTCCGTTCACCATTAGGACGCTTCCATCCCTCACTCTCTGTCGAATTCTTGAGATTTTGTAGATGGAGTGGCAGAACTCAACGCCGCGCTTTGCCCCTTTACCAGAGCGAACACAAAAATATTAAATTCCTAAAGAGAATCCAACTCACAACGGTTACCTATACAGTCACACGCTCAGGTTCTATGGTATTTTCAGTACTTTTCATATTTTTTAATAAAAAAAATACATTTTGCAGAAATGCACCTTTGCTTGTACGACACGTTGCCGACAAAGCATTTTTGAAATTTATACACTTTTTATCCTAATTTTAGCTAGCAAGGGCAGTTCATTGAAATTCCTTAGGCATTGTTTTTATAGTCCTTTTTCCGTTTTGGTTTATATTATTACGAGCCCGAGCACGGTTTAATTAAAAAAGTTTCTTCTTTCCTATTTGTCCTTACTCCACCCTTTAATTTATGTTTTGATATTCAGCTTTTTCATGTGTTTAAAGACGTTTTTTTCTTATTTCCAATATGAATAGCTAAAACATACATAGGTTTGTGAAGTAAATTAAAAAAGGTGAACTAAAATACAAAATGAGGCCGCCGCGACGCATAAGGGAGTGACCGTAACGCGACGGTTGCGGGTTCGATTCCCACTCGGGGAATAAATTACTAAATAGTAATAGATGATTTATTACATAGTATTAATATTGTCATTCCTTCGCTCTGACACCATGGAAAAAGCCCGGCGTTGATGCTTCGAAAAAATCTGCGAAAAATGGGGAACTGAGTAACTTAACACGAGGTTCCTTCTACCTACCGTACTAAGTGCGGGATACAGCGTTCACACTAATAAAAAAAAAACCTAAAATCTAAGAAAATCCGTTACAATTTTAATATAACGCGATATAATTCTAAAATTAGTTCTAGGATATTAAACTAAATCGAAGTAACATTTGCTAGACATGTGTAGTTCTATGGAATCGCAAACTAGGTTAGGTCAACGAATCGTGTCTAATTTACGACCAGCCGCCCGAATGTAAGAAAGCCATTGAAACAGCTGTTCCTTATAAATATGTAAATTAACATACAGTATTTTATTTGTAAAAAAAATTGTGTCGTTTCGTAACCATTTCATTATTTTGCATACTTTAATATCATTAATTTTAATGTCATTAAAATGTTTTAGCAATGTTGTTTAATAAAATATATTAAACAAAATCTATTGGAAATAATAATTAAAGTTTCCTACATCAGCTTCACGCCGTATCCTGCACACGGCAGGGTAGGCAGAGGAATCCGTGTTAAGACACTCCGTTCCCCCACAAGCACAAGCAATAAAGAAAGTTTGCTTTTTTCTTTTATTTAATGTGGCTATGATAGAAAAATCTTTATGATATTATTAGGTATAAATACTCGTTTAACAATAAATATGACATGATGCCAGTCGCGCGACAGGTTATGGGTTAGATTCCCATTCGAGGAAATTCAATATTTAATATTTTTACGGATTTTTAGAGCGAATGTGTGATGAAAGAATGGCAAAACAGATTTATGATGGAAAAGTGAGTGGTAAGAGAGGTAAGGGGAGACCTCGGTTGACCTTCGAAAACACAGTATCAAAGGTACTGGAGGAAGGTCACGTAAAAAGCATAAGAGGTCCACTCCACTGACATCAACCTCTTCATACATGCCCCCGAGGGCATGTATGAAGAGGTTGATGTCAGTGGACGAGGCGAAAGAGGTATGTAGAGACCGTAGCGTTAGGCGCTCCGTTCTCTCTGACTACCCCCATAGAGATAAAGCGTGAAGCTATGTTAAGTTTTTTTTGAGAAATGTGTGTTGAATGGCAGAACTTAACACCGGGTTTTGCATTGGTGGGAATGGTACCCATAACCGACGAGACAATCACTATGGCCTCGAAGGCCTTAGATAGAGAGAGAAATTGTGAGTAGGTACAATGCACTGCGCATTTTCCAATTAATTCATATAAATATTAATATACATGATAAAATTATGAATGATTCAACTTCATTACCTATAAAATATTTAAAAATATACTAAAATATGATATAATATAGAGTAAAACATTAGGCAAGGCAAGATCAAGTTTGTATTACCTATAAAACGTAATCTTAACGATAAATCTTAATTATTATAACATATTATATTAGAAAGCGTAAAAACCAATAGGTAATAATAGTGTTGGTCGATATGAACTACATTTTATATTTTTTATTTTTATATTTTTTTAAGGCCAGTCGGGGCACAGGGGCACAAAGTGTGACTGTAAACGGGACTGGTTGTGGGTTCGATCCCCACTCGATGAAATTAAATATTAATTTCAATTTATATTTCCATTTTTTTGTCTGGTGTCGAGACAAAGCACGGCGTTGAGTTCCGCCTCTCAATATACAATGCCTCCATAATTCGACGGAAAGTGGGGTACGGAATATCTTAATACTAGGTTTCCTGTGCCTACACTGATGTGTCCGAGATACAGTGTGAAGCTGATCAAATTTTTTATCCTGGTACATAATCCTAATAGTATTTAATATAAATATTTGCGTACCATAATAGGTTTAAAATCTCTAACTATTAGCGCACGATATCGAATAAAGAAACGCACTTATACTGAAAATAAAGTTTATCGGCTTCATTACCAACTCTAAAATAAAATTGTGTATAAAATATAATTCTTTTTTATTCAAAACATCTAAAGGTTAAAATAATATCTTGTTTCTAAAAAAATATTAAATTAACACCCTTTTATTTGTTTTGTTCATAATTATGGCGAAAACGACAGAGATCAAAAGTCTTTACTTCCGGGGAATAAATCTCAACAACTGTCATCGAACAGAAAGGAGCTAACGGATCATAAATCAACATTAAGACAAAGAACTGATATTAAGTATGAAATACATTTATCTTTACTTTTCGTTTGTAACCGATACTAGGTTATCCTATTATAGAAATATTTGAAGAATTGTCCTTTATGAAAAAAAAGACTATAAAATGAAAAATGCTTTAGACTTTAGTTGCGATGATGAATTTAGATGTGTGAACATTTAACTAGCAACTATTTCTTTTATTTTCTAAATTAAATATGTGGGTGATTTTTTTAAAATAATTATTTGAAAATTTCGTGATATTTTCGTCCAGATACATAAAGATTTTTTTAAAAGTAAATATAAAATATTTAAAGACGTAAAAAATTAAGTTGTGGCTTAATTTGAACTTGAATTTTAATAAAAACAAAAAAAAAACAAAATTTATATAATTAAATTTTGTACCAGTTGTTTTTTTTATATTTTTATCAAAAAATTTTGATACGTAGAACACATCAAAACTACACAGCTTAATAGCTTATGAGAACATATTTGAACAACATCTTGAACACAGGGCAGACTAATTTACTTGGACAATGTTTGTGGTACCGCCAGAACAAACATATGCCATCAGCTATTGTGTGAAAGTGGGTCATAAGTAGATTTTCCATCTTATTCGCACACATACATAAAATAATTATTGCTACAATGTACACAAGATTTTGATACATTTTGAGTAGAATAATTTATATGGGTAATTTCTTATATTATAAAAAGACAGTATTTTTACCACTATACTTTGGCACGCTCTTTACGAATTTCAATTCAATTTAGGGTTCTTTTGAATACGAAAAATATCTTCTAATGTGATAAGAAAAAGTGCATTAGATGTGTTTCCAATGTCTCTACAATCTAAATAACCAAAAAATGAATAAAACGCTCATAAAACCAGTAGTCAAGATTTTTTTTAAAGCTTCACGCTGTATCTCGCACACAGCAGGGTAGGCAGAGGGTACCTAGTGTTAAGACACTCCGTTTCCCACTTTCCGCCGGATTCTAGAGGCATTGCGTGTTGAGTGGCAGAACCCAACGCCGCGCTTAACCTGGACACCAGAGCGAAGAAATGGAAATATAAATTAAAAAAAATATTTCATCTTCTCGAATGGTTATCGAACTCACAACCGGTCGGTATTACAGTCGCTTAGTGCCCCTGCGCCTCTAGTAGTCACTAATTAATTCATTTACATAGTTACACAATCAACCATATTAATTAAGCCTATGTAAATATCACTTGTCTGGGCCAATAGGAGCGACATTCTACCGTAATTAAATCGTACAATGTTTGCGCCGGTAGTCCTACTCCGGTATCATCAGCAAATATCGACTATCATCGGCTATTGTTCGGAAGTGGGTCAGTGATAACCGGGATTAGCTAGACAAACTCATTGGTTTGAGTTAAAATAAATCAGGTTCCCGCTGTATATATATTCCCGCACATGGTAGAGTAGGTAGAGGGAACCTGGTGTTAGGACACTCCGTATCCCACTCATCCTCTCATTCCCATTCCCATTGGTAAAATTTACATACGAAATTTTTGGTCAACTTATATTGATTGAGGCCGTCGTGGCCCAGGGGCACAAGGTGTGACTGAAACGCGACGGTTGTGGGTTCGATCACCACTCAAGGGAATGAATTATTATTTCATAACATTTTCATTTCTACGCTCTGGCAGCAAGGTAAAAGCCCGACGTTGTGTTCCGCCACTCAATACGCAATGTCTTAAAAATTTAGCGAAAAGTGGGGAGCGGAGTGTCTGTTTAATCACGTCTATGTTCCCTCCGCCTACTCTGTTGTGTGCGGGATACAGGTGAAACTTTTTTTTAAATATTATTTTTGGTAGTAATTATGTTAAGTATTTATGAAACAACCAGGGTATTAAATGTCAATATGAATATTAATGAACAGTGCAATTTCGATACTAAAAATGGTGAAATGGTTCACAAAATGTCAAAACATTTCGCAAAATAAACGGTCGGCAGCTAGTATTATATAATTATTTATATTTAAATTTTTGCTACCTAGTATATAATACCATGTTTCGTATGTATGTGCGTAAATAGTGATTAAACAAAAGTAATAAAATTAAAACAAAAATATAAAAAGAACATAAAACGCTACCAACCCTATGACGGGGCGCCAAATCTTTGCAGTACATAAATTGTCCCGCCCCATTGCTTCTACAGAATGTCTCACTTCCTGACGAATCAACCTTTTGATGAGCTGTAGATAGAGAGCGTTGGAAAAGGGGATTATATATACTTTATCTAGATTTATATGTTTCATTTATATGAATATAGTTTAACCAAGTTTAGTCACTTCTTTCCTTAATCTTAATTAACAAACAAAACATCAAATCGTCCTCCTTTTGTCTTTTCGATTAGCAAAAAGTATTATTTATTCACCAAACATTTTTATATTCATATTGTTCTAAAGTTCTGTTTGTAATATTATATTATCTATTTGAGGCCAGTAATTGTAAAACCGACTGGTTGTGGGTTCGATTCCCATTTGAGATGAAATATTTACTTAAATTCATATTTCCATTTCTTCGCTCTGGTGTCGAGGCTAAGCGCGGCGTTGAGTTCTGCCACTCATCACGCAATGCCTCCAGAATTCGGCAGAAAGTGGGGAACGGAGTATCTTTACACTAGGTTCCCTCTGTCTACCCTGCTGTGTGCGGGATAAAGCGTGAGGCTGATTTTTTCATTTATATATTTAAACAGCAATCTACCAAGATTACAAATATTCCCTAGTTTATTTTTGTTTCTTAATAGTTCAAGACCAATAAACTGTCCCAATTCTATCTCACAATTATTCCAAAAGCCTTCAGATCACTAGCTACGCTAAAACAATTCCATTCACTGACATTTTCTCCCTATTCTTGGTGAACTGAATGACACTTGGTACCCATTTCCTGTGCACGATGTACCTACTGGGAGGGTTTCCACCCTCGACAAATCTCCAATTTTCTTGATAAAATTCATGGATGCCAGATAATGTTTTAAAATATTGTAGAAAATATATTTTTTAGCAATATTTTGTTATATTTTTATAATGTATTAAAAAAAATAAAGATTTCTTAAATCAGAATATATTATGTTGGAAAATTATAGGACATAGATACGTACACTGTATATTTATATTTACTAAGGGTAAGCAGGGGGAACATATTGTTAAGACACTCCGTTCCCTACGCTCTGCCTAGTTCTGGAGGCATAGCGTGTTGAGTGTCGAACACCATGCGAAGAAATGGAAATAAAATTTTAAATAAATATTTCATTTTCTCAAGTGGGGATCGAACCCACAACCTGCTACAGTCACACTTTGTTGGCCTCATATTTGATATTTATTATATAGATGTTATTTTTCTTATTGTTATCAAAAATGGTGCGATCATTCAGTACTACACGCAATATTTTTAAAAAGTGGATATTGGTGTAAATTTAATGCCTTTCCTAATGTCTTCTCACGAAATACAGTTTAAACTGAAATTATACATACAACATCAAAAGTTACAGTCAATATATAATACCTTAGCTTTTATTTATCTCCCTACAGTCTCTATAGATGTTCAAGTTTCATACGCCGAAATGGAAGCAAACGAAATCCTATGTCAACATCAAGCGTATTCATATTGAAGCTGAATTACATGATAGCGGAATGTCAATATTACAAACTGGTCATGAAGACTCAAAGGGAATTGTGGATATAAAAGTCAAAAGGAATTTAATATATTCATGCAATATTTTCATACAATATATGAGAAAAATTTAAAAGAAAAATATTATTTTTGTTGTTATTTTATTGGTGTAGTGTGCATTTCCACTATCAAGATATATTATATGTGAAACTTACAACATCTAATCAACTGTACTGGTATAGCTAAATGTTTTGATATTTTTTATTGAAATATATTTTATTTGAAATATTTCATAGTATAATATATTAAAAATATTATTATTATTCTATTTAAGACAAGTCAATTTTGTTTAAATTAATGTTATAAAATATTTTTTTTTTCATTAAGTTTCGAAATATAAATGAAAGCACGAAGCCATTTTTACTAATTGCGATGGTGTAAAATTAACTTTAGCTCCAGAGCCCCTGTGTTTGACAAAGCTGCAGTATAAAGCTGAACTGAAAATAGGCTTTGAAGTTTATAGACAGTTTATGGCGATATAAATTTTGTGATTCAATTAAATCAGTTTTGCAAACTTTTTTCATTACTACCAGAATAAAAAAAAATGTTCAAAACAATCTCCCCATTTCTTTCTACAGTTCTATAACAATTTTTGAATACATTTTATTTATTAAAAAATAAACATTTAAGCTATAAAGCATTACAAAGTTTCAAAGTGGAGCAATATCGTAAAGAATTTATAATGTACACAAACTTTAAATGCTAAGATTTGTTTGTAAACAGCCGTCAAAAGATAAAATAGAATCATTCACTACATACATTATGCGATGTTAAAAAATCGATTGTAATATCGATGTTTCTCAATAGCTTTCATCGTGTTTAGACATTATATGTTAGTTCAGTGAAGTGTTCGCTATAGTAATGATCTGACTCATAAAGTTCAACATAATTTAGTAGGTCACGTCTCAAGAATTTTTATTGCACTATAAAGAGACTAAGCTGATGTTTTAACATTTTTAGTGTTATTTCACTCTTAGGAAAGAAAAATAATTATTAAGGAAATCTAAAAAAAAAATAGAACGAGAGAATGGGTAAATATCTAAGAAGGAATAAATTTCTGCAATAAGTATACATCTGTGTTTATTTGAAGGATTGTAGAGAAGTTGATTTACAATAACTCTACATTTTTCATTTCATTTTCATTAAATGTTTATTTTTTTGAAGGCCACAGCGGTACTGACTACTATAACACATTTATTATTTTTTTATCGCTGCCTACAACGTCAGTGATAACAACCATAAAGTTTCTTACCACTCTAGAAGGTATAAGAGTAGGTATAAATAAACATACCCACAAACAATTTCAAGAATTTATTTCAAAGATAAGCCATACAATCTGAATATAAGGTATTTTTATGAAAGCAAAGCATAAAAAATCCGCATCCTATGAAAAAGGAGCTAGCTATTTGAAGTTGTGTACTTTTTGTGAAATTCTATAGCGCACCGTAGTTTACAAGTTGAGCTCAGGCTGGGCTCTTTTATTCCTTTTAAAGTTTAATTGCTAGACTCAAATAAGTAGGATTTACTGTACTTATGTACCTGATAACAACGGTGAAGCCGAACGGAGAACCGATACTTGTCTATATGACAAAATTATACCAAGTAGTGATAAGATTCTTTTCTGGTTTATAAATCTAAATAAATGTGGCTTGGATTCCCATTCGAGAAAATGAAATATTTAATATTATCATTTCCTTGTGATCTATTTAATATTCATGTATATTTATGGGTCCGCTCTGGTCTCCAGGTAGAGTTCACGGCGTTGAGTTCTACTAATTAATACGCAACGGCAGAATTCAGCGGAAAGTAATGAATGGACACTTAACACTGGGTTCTTAGGTTCCCTTTGCCTATCTCGCTAAATGTAGGACACAGTGTAAAGATAAGAAAATGCATAGAACTAAATTAAACATTAAGCATAAAATTTTCAAATTATTTAAATTTTCCGACTACTGAACACCGTTTCAGTGCAACTAAGTTACTTACTATTTGATATTCAAAACTCGACTAAAATATTCGTCCGGCGCCAATTTAATTAGTTGATGTCCGATGCAAGTTTGTTACGAAACACTCGCTTCTTTTTAAAAACGTTCGCTGCTTTGTAAAAAGCTAACGAAACTAAAACTGCTATTTTTGTTCAGTCCAATAAAATATAATTACATTCTATATTATGAAATGCATAAGACAAGTTTCAGTGTAGGTACTGAAGTAGTTATTTAAGTATGACATAAAAACGACTATTATTAAGCTGACGGATTTGTTTGATTGAATGCATTTATCTCAGGAACTACTAATTTGAATTGAATTGAAAAAATATTTTTCCAGTTGGATATTCCATTTACCGTGAAAAGGCTATATATGATTATGTTACAGGTTTCGATGTAAGCAAGCATTCTACCTGCGGTCAAAGTTACCTTCCGTACTCAGAATGTCTTTTCAACTTTTCATGTGTCATACAAACACTTAGATAATCCATAACAAGACACTTAAATAAAATATAATTGCCAACGAAAGAAGAAAACGATTAATTCATCAAAGTACCACAATGTAACTCTAACATTATATCAAAATTCTAACAATACATGAGTTTCTAAGATATACTTATAATATAAATATGTTATTGATTTTAGGATTATAGCAATAAAAACACTTTTAGTTTCTTCTGTTAAAAGAAACGACATTAAATGTTTATTACTACTGTTACAAAACTTCTATATCACAAAATTTTACAATGTACACGTTTCTCATTAAACGGATAAAATTTAAAAGGCCTTTTGACAGTTCGTAGCGTCATTACAGATTATACAACTATATCATAAACATTTTGACAGATTAAAATT
>JAATLQ010037489.1:17999-55375 GCA_013421005.1 Heliconius erato x Heliconius himera
TTCAGAGATAAATATGGTATGTGTATCGCGGACTTTTTTAAACATTATTTAAAGGACAATATTTTTGTAAAACATTATTTTTATGTATCTCATAAGGTTGAGTCGGCGCACGCCATGTATGCGTTAAGCAAGCTCATTTTGGGTGACGTTTGCTTATAACAACAAATAAACTTTGCAAACCGTTGCTTAGCAACGGTCGGTTGTTATTAACATGGCGGAATAAATTGCCTGTCAAATTGTAAAATATTTTAATATATTAGTATATATCGACAATATTACAAATATGAGAAAAAAAGTAACCTATGTTCATCCGAAGACCCTCAAGTATCTCTGTATGAGTATTTTATTACAATTGAATTAGCGGTTTGGCCCTGATTGCGGCACAGACAGACAGACAGAGTTACTTTCGAATTTATAATATAGGTATGGATAAAAAAAATATATGTATAAAGATTCCTTTGAAATATTTTTGACGAAATTGTAAACGTAATTTGCATAATCCATCTTTCATTATTATAAAGGAAGGACTTTGAAAATTTTCTTATTTCTTACAAACAAATTGTATTATTCAATTTCTTTAGCAACTTGAGTTAAATAATATTTCATATTTATTATTTTTTTCACGAAAATTGTATTATTCATAATTGTTTTATTTCTTTTAAAGAAACTTTATTTTATTTTTTGACTAGCGGACCCGGACGCGGCTTCGCCCGCTTGAACTATACAAATGCTTATTAGATATATTTATGAAATTGTTTTTGAAATGATCTAATTTAAATGAAAAAAATTATAAGTAAACGTAATAATATTAAAATATTAATAAAAAACTAAACAAAACCAGCTACATTATTAATATCATCAAAGTAAAATAAATATTTAAAAGAATTAAAATTAAATGTGTTGTGCTGTTTTAGCAAGTGCAGGTGGTTATTTACATAGTACTCAAATACAATAAAAAAAATATTATATTTTTTGTCTCTGTCTGTCTTTCTATTTCCCCGAGCTAATGTCCAGAATAACTGAACTGATTTTTATTGGACTTTCAGTGATCGATTTTACTGATTTACCCGGGAAAAATCTTTTTACACGTTTTCCTTGCGCGCGTACATAGATACTGTATGAAAAAACTAAAGTCTTTTCTACATTGAATATGATAAGTTTTGCGAGCAATATCAAATAAAATCCCTAAAAACTAAAACTATAATTTATTAAGCGTATAACAACGGCATAGACAACCATCCAACCGAGATTAAATAACCAACAATTCTTTCCTTAAATGATAAATACTTAAATAATATTATGCCAATGCCGCGCAGAGCCGCAACTTACACCACACCATGAAATTAACGAAAATCTAACTAATCTACTACTCGAATAAGCAAAGAACCAAAGAAAAGTATAAATTAATTATAAACAGCTAATAATTACATAAAAATTAACAGTAGTTCGAAAATGTACGAAAATTTACAAAACCGTCAAAGTCATCTGCCCGTTCGCGTCGGTCGTCAGTATGCCGCCCGAACGCTAAGTCATTTCGATCAGTGACATCTCCTTAATTATTTATTAGAATGTTATAAAATAAACTATAATTTCAATCTACATGAAATGCTAAAAGTGGCTATTATATTCATTTTCATAAGGATCAATATCAAATTATAGAAAATACATACAACAAAAACCCGATAAATATAAAGTAAATTAATTAAAATGGTTACTTTTGCTCAACCTTCAGAAATAAACATATACCATCGCGGACTTTTTTAAACATTATTTAAAGAACAATATTTTTGTTAAACATTGTATTTATGTATCTCATAAGGTGGAGTCGGCGCACGCCATGTATGCGTTAAGCAAGCTCATTTTGGGTAACGTTTTCTTATAACAATAAACAAACGTTGCAAACCGTCGCTTAGCAACGGTCGGTTGTTATTAAGATGGCAGAATAAATTGCCTGTCAAACTAAAAAGTATTTTAATATATTAGTATATATCGACAATATTACAAATATGAGAAAAAAAAGTAACCTATGTTCATCCGAAGACTCTAAAGTATCTCTATATGAGTATTTTATCATAATTGAATTAGCGGATTGGCCCTGATTGCGTAAAAGACAGACAGACAGACAGACAGACAGACAGAGTTACTTTCGAATTTATAATATAGGTATGGATTAAAGCGATGACAAAATAATGGGGACCTTACCTTAGCTTCCAATGCAAAAAAAATTCATATAGAAATTACTGGTATCAAATTTTTTACGTTAATGTCTTTAAAATACATTGTTTTAAATTTGTTTTAATTATTTAAATTTGATGAAGAATGTGGGTTCGAATTCCAAAAAAAAATATGTTATATATGGTATGTCCGGTCAATTCGTAGTATCTTTCAAAATTCAATAAAAAGACTTTTTTGACTTAAAAGAATAAAAAAAAGGTGTACATCTATATACGGAAGGCCTTATTAATTTAAATGTAATAGTTAAGTTAGGCATAATATCATAGAAAATAAATAAATATATGTATGTAAATATTGTAGACAAAACTTCACATCACAATATCGTCATTCAATAACCGAAGAAGTGAAATCGAGGAATGAAAGTATCGCTTCACATTCGGAACACAAAGAGAGATACGCGCACACTCCTCGAATATACACTTCTCCTGTACATCCTAGGAAGACCAATAAAAATGGTAAGTTTTATGTGGGGAACGGAGTGTCTTAACACTAAGTTCACGCTACCTACTCTGCTATATGCGGGATACAGTGTGAAGCTAAAAAATATTTTAAACAACATCTCTATGCGTATCTATGCCTTCTACGTTTCGTAGAGGCTGTCGTGGTCAGCGTCTAACTGGAAACGCGACGTTTGTGGGTTCGATTCCCGCTAAGTGTGTTTAAATTATTTTCAGTTCGTCGCTCTGGTAATAGGACAAAACGTGGTATTGAGTTCCACTTCTCAACGCGCAATGTATCGAAAATTGCGCGGTGCGTAAGGAACGGATTGTTTTATTTGTGTCTGTTTCTTCTATATGCCGGAGTATTATTAGACAGGGGCACAAAATGTGACTGTAAAAAAGACTGGTTGTGAGTTCGATCCCCACCCAAGGAAATAAAATATTTATTTAAATTTATATTTTATTTTTTTCATTCTGGTGTCAGGATAAAGTGCGGGGTTTGGTTTCGCCACTTAACACGCAATGCCTTCAGAATTCAGTGGAATGTAGGGATCGGAGTGTCTTAACACTAGGTTCCTTCTACCTACCCTGCTGCTTGCGGGGTACAGCGTGAAGCTGATTTATTTGATTTTACAACAAATGAAATCAAATGTTTTACTATAAATATTTGTTGAACAGAAATGTTCGAGATAAGTCCGTACGCGGAGTTCGCGCTGGGCTTCCGCACCTTCGAGCACGCCGACAACCAGGACCTGCCGCACCGCCTGCCCGCGCGCCCGCGCTTCGATACCGGTACGGGGGACTTGTACAAATATTCTGATTATTTATTTACTAACTTCATTTTATTGTAAATTTTATTAAATTATATTTTATACATACTAGGACATTACGTATGTACAGAATTGCATGTATAGATACAAATCCGTTACGATTAGATAATATATATAGATATGACAATAATAGGTGATGTCGTAAAAAACTACTCACTTTATTTATACGCTGAGAACTCTATCGCATTCTCTTGTTAGCTGTAAGGTGTTGTGCCGGAGCGACACATCATTTGACTGTAAACACAACCGTTCGGGGAAATTGATTATTTTATATTTTCATTTCCTTGCTGTGGTAACAAAATAAGGCGCGGCGTTGAGTTCCGCCACTGACTACGTCCTGTCTCGAAAATTGTATAAAAGACACAAACTGACTATTTTAATTGTAAAACACACAATTTTCGAGCTAAATCAATACTAAGCTCCCTCTGCTTACCCATTTAAATACTGGATACAATGAATAGCTTCAAAATAATTTAAATTATAGCAAAAACAAACTGACTATTTTATAGTTACTAAAGCACTATTCAATTAAATATTTATTTCAAATATATTGAGTTTATTTACAAAACATTTTGGGAACGTAAACAAATATTTTCAGTACATTTGCTCGTACATTCTACTAATTAAAAATTATTATTATTAATTTATCAAGAATATTATTTACATTAATATTCATTGAGTCTGCTAGCAAATGTTAATTATAAATAATGATGAAATAATTCGATGAGTGATTTTCTATTAATTACTAGTGACTTTCCTAAACTAAATGTATCAAATTTAAAAAAAAATTAAATGGATTCTATATGCAATTTTTATTTGTGGTCTTTTCGTGTATGTAATTATTATCTCTAGGTGGATTTTGATGCTTAATGAATTCCGAGTGTCGGTAGTGTTCAATACAGAAAAGAAGAGAGAGGTATTATTAGATATTTGATATGTACTAAAATACCAGGACTACAGATTAGAATTATTATTAATTAAAATTATATATATATCTATATTTCATTATATTCCAATAATACAATATTTTTTTTCTTATAATATATATCTTACATATATATCTTACATAGTATAAAACAAATAGCTTTCTGTCAGTTCAACAGAATAACATTATTTAAATTTAACAGCGGTTTTTACTAATAGGCATAATTCACATAGATTAAGGACGGAAATATCAAGCGATTGAAGCGATGTCATAAGAAATTAATTCATAGATATACAATTTATGAATGAAAACGGCATCTCAAGATCGATCTCAATTTTGAGAGCGGTTTATAAATAGTGAAATAGCCGTAATGATCTATACTACACGGAAGAAGCCGCGGATGTAAAGAAGAAATGATAATTCATAACAATTTAACATATCAACGTTAAAACTAAGCGTTCCATCAAAAGACAATACGATTTAAATTGAGATAAAGTTTCGACCGACTTCAATTATAGGTATATTAAACGAGGCGTAAAAGTTGCGAATTTTATTTAGCAATTACCAAAATAAAAAAAATAAAAAAAAATTCCTTCACGCTGGGTAGCACACAGCAGGGTAGGCAGAGGGAACCTAGTGTTAAGACACTCCGTTCCCCACTTTCTGCCGAATTTTGGAGGCATTGCGTGTTGAGTGGCAGAACTCAACGCCGCGCTTAACTTCGACACCAGAGCGAAGAAATGGAAATATAAATTTAAGTAAATATTTCATCTCCTCGAGTGGGGATCGAACCCACAACCGGTCGGTTTTGCAATCACACCTCGTGCCGCTGCGCCACGACCGGCCTCACTTTACCAAAATACTTTACATAATAACATCTTTTCAAAGAAAATTTAATATCGTCGTCGTAAAAAATATTACTTTACATTTTTTTCACTTTCATAATTATGATTAAAACGTTTTGAGATTATTTTTGAAAATGTATTAAATATTATGTAATGTAGTGGTTCCATTATGTTATTTTCGTTATTAAAATTTTCAAGGAAGTCGATTTATATTACTTTTTAATGGACATCTACGTATTATTATAATTTAAAATATCTTTTTCATAATGGAGATAATTAAAATTGTAATATTGGATCAAAACTCATATTCTAGCAACGCTTTAGAGATATTGTTTTATATGGTATGTAATCATACAAGAATACCTTATAAATTATTAGTTTAAACAATCAAGAACACATTAAAGGTGCTGTCAGCCACTTTCTAGTTTAATATCAAGGAAGATCGTTCTCAGGAGAAAAAAATATAACATGCCAAGACGAACCTAACGAGGGGAACCTCTAAAGTTTTGATATCAGTAATTGGTATATCAGGACTTTACTTTCACTTTTGGGCTCATTCACAGACCAGCTCGATGGTACCATACTAATAAAGGCTGCGTATAATTGCCGAGTTTCTTATAAAATGCGAATTAGAGTTAAGTAGAATTGAGCTTTCAAAATTTTATTACCTAATTACAGATTGATATAATAAAACAGCGTTTAAAACCGTGAAAAGCGTGAAATTGTAAATTTGAAATTTTGAACTGAAAAAGAAGTATATGCATAAATACTAATAAAATAATGATCATAATTATGTTATTAATATTTCTGGATACTCACTTGTATGGATTCAAATATTTATAGAAGCAACATTTACAATTTACAATTTTTTAGTCTAATTTGGTTACACAAAGCGCTTTAGGTTACTCCACTGAGCGTGTAATGTTTTTAAACTGGCTGAAAGTTGAGAACGGTATGGACCAATCGTTTAGCCCTCTAAAGTCTAGACTAAACTACAATAATGCTAAAATGTTTTAAATATACTTTTTACTAACATGCCATATTTATTATATTTACACGTGTATATGTGTAAATATAATGATATAATGGTATAAAATATTAAAAATACATATTCACTTTATGAAATGACTTCGGTGCCTTTGTGTAAAGCAAGCAGATTCAAAGTTTACGTTTCCCATAAAAATGTAATATTTTCTTAGCATTACGTTGTATCCCGCGAACAGCAGGGTAGGCAGAGAATTGAGATACTCCTTTCCCCATTTTCTGCCGAATTCTGGAGGCATTGCACGTTGAATGGTGGAGCTCAACGCGCTTTGTCTCTACACCAGAGCGAAAAAAATGGAAATATTAAATATATCATTTCCTCGAGTGGGAATCGAACTCATAAGATGTAACGTTTACAGTGACATTTTGCGCCCCGCGCCACTACTGGCTTCAAATATAATCTTTAATGCACTTTATATTCTATACTACTAAAAGTATTAACTATTTGATAATTAAATACCTACCTAATGTACATATAAAAATAGTTTCAGTTTAGCTTTATGGATAAGCTTATTCAGATACGAGAAACCCAGAGTCCATAAATTTATATCGGTTAGTGTCAGTTATATAATATATAGGGAAGAGGGGGGCACATTCGAACGATTTTTAAACTTTGTGTCATATGTAAAAATTCTACAGTTTTTAACTTCTTTACTATTTCACAATGCTTAGTCCAACTATTGTGCCACACAATCGTAGCATTATATGTAGAAAAATATATAAGGTAAAGGTGCAATATCAACTTTAGTAGCAGTAGTCAAATGTTCAAAACTGCCCCCCTTCCGGGGTAGCTTTGAAAATATATGGGGCAGTTTTGAACTATCATCGAATTCAATGAAATTAAAAGGCTTTTAAGTAATTTTATTAATAAACTTAACATTAGAAACGATGGAGATCAAATATCAGTACCATGTTAACTTAAAAAAATAATATACCGTTTAATATTGCGATTGTACTAGTACTAGTGTTAAATAACTTTAATATTATTAATAGACTTTAAAAAACTAAAAAAAAACAAAAAAGTAGCTTTGGCTTCGTAGAAGTAATTAACATTAGGGGATCAATCATAGAATAAATCGAATATTATGAAAATAAATCAAAATATTTTTTAAATAAACAGCTTATTACTACCCACCCTAATTTGAACTTAGAAAAATGAAATTTAAAGGAAAACATGGATGTAGTACGTGACGTAACCAGCAACTGAAATTGGGGGAAGTAGTCTACGTAAGAAATAAAAATAAGCTTCACGTTTTATCCCGCACACAGCACGGTAGGTAGAGGGTGTTAAGACACTCCGTTCTCCACTTTCTGCCGAATTCTGGAGGCATTGCGTGTCGAGTGGCAGAACTCAACGCCGCACTTAGCCTCGACGCCAGAACGAAGAAATGGAAATATAAATTTAAGTAAATATTTCATCTTCTCGAGTGGGGATCGAACCCACAACCAGTCGGTTTTACAGTCACACTTCGTGCCGCTGCGCCACTTTCGCAGTATTTTTTTACATATAATAATATTCAAAACTGCCCCCTTTATTTTGTTCAAAGCTGCCTCAGTGGTATTTGAAAAATTCCAAATGTTTTTTTTTCAAGTAAAAGTTTAAATATATGAAACATTCTAACTAAAATAGGAAAGAATAAAACCATTTACCTTGAATTGGATCCCTGCGATCCTTACGCGTTTATTTAAAAATGTATAAAAATTTTACTCAAAATCAAACACTCCTCGTAACTCAACCACGGGCTCTCATATATCAGCGATGACAAGTGACACGTGTGCAGATTAGTGCTGCCACTACTCAAAAAAAATCTACCAAAATTTATTTTTAAAACCTGTTAACACATATTTTCAAAGGTGCCCCCCTCTCCCCTACTAGTAGTTTTCGCAGCTTTGTCCACGTGGATTGTATGACTCCTGGTTGGTATGGCTATTTAGATATTTCATAAATACTTCTTATTTTTCTATAACTACTTCTTTCTATTAGTGAAAACTGCATTAAAATACAATCAATTGATGTAATGGAATTGATAAGAGATGTAAGTATACGCTGGATAAAGATGATAAACATAGAAATAAAAGTTTATATGATTACTATAAGGCTAGCCGCACGCACACACAATAATATTGTTAATATAAGATTGAACAAAAATATTGATCAATGTATGAAAAAGCATACTACGCAATATTATTGACAATTTTTCGTCATAAATTTATTTTTTTATTTATTTCAAAGATTTAGCAAAGTTATACAAGAAACAATTTCGAGATCGGAAATGTCTCAACACTAGGTTCCCTCAACCTATCCTGCTACGTGCGGGATACAGCGTGAAAAATAACACAATGTTTCACTAAAATTGATCTAGGACATGATATTTTAAATTTTAACATAAATATTTCAGAAACTCAGCCAATACATTTAATCAGACTACTCGATTGTGCTACGAAAGCGTTAAATGAAATAATGAATCTCCACAACCAAATAAAAAGTTTTTTTTTTAATATTTGATATGTTTTTTTATAATATAAATACTATTTTATCTTTTTATATATAAGAAAAAAGTATTACTTGCTGAGTGATGACAATACTAACCTTGAATGGAAAATATTCTTAGAGTTTATAAATTGGAACTTTTAGCAAATATAAATATAAACGTATTTTAAAATGAGGCCATCGCGGCGCAGGGGCACAATCGTACAACTGTAAACGCAACGGTTGTAGGTTCGGTCCATAATTAAATAAACTATAATCTATAATAATATACATAATTTTACTGTATTTTTTTGTTAAAAGTAAATTTAATGAACTAAAAAAAATACTAGACGATGTAATCCGTACATAGTAATGTGGGCAGAGGGAACCTGGAAATCTAATGTTAGGACACACCGTTTCCCATTAAGACTTTCTGCTCCCACTTTCTACCAAAATCTTACTTTCTACGAAATTTCAAGATTTTGAGTTCACGGGAAGTACTCTGCAGGTTTTGATTCCTTTGCGAGTTTCGAAAATTTGGGAAAGTTTGCGGCATAAACGGCTGTATCTTTTAATTGCGTTGGCTTTGTAGTAGTAGTATTTTATATAAATTTCATTTGTTACTTTCACGCGTTCCTGAGAAAAAGGATCTTGACAGAGGGACGTATGGACGAACGGCCAAGTGTATAAATTGTATAAGGGTTCCCTTTTTTCTTCCCGAGGTACGGAACCCTAAAATAACAAAAAAATATGTATGATTTACATTAAACTTCTAACATTTATAATATTAGAAGTATATATTTTACTGCTTTTCAAATTTCGTAGAGAAGTGTACAATGATATAGTAAGCAATTTCCGAACAGAATGTCATTTTTATTTTATGGATGAGTTAATACATGTCTCTTATTGGCTGTTTAGTTTTATTGAGGACAATATATTATAGTAATATTATAGTCATACATAGAGGAAAATAAAAATAACATTTTTTTTTATCAGTTTCACGCTGTATCCCGCATACAGCAGGTTAAGTAGAGGGAACCTAGTGTTAAGACGCTCCCTTCCCACTTTCCGCCGAACTTTTCGAGGTATTGCGTATTGAGTGGCGGAATTCAACTCCGGGCTTTTGTCATCAAAAGTTTTTTCTTTTTTTACTGTTCTGGTATTGGATTATGGTTTTTCGAACCTTATTATTTTGTTTCGGCATAGTAAATCAAAGTTCAAAACAGGAACATGTATAGATTTTGAAAGAAAGAGTTTTTATTACCGTTTTGAAGATTAAAAAAAATTGTGAGGATCTGTTTCAATATAATTTCACTTATTCAATTTCGAGATATAATATGTTCTATATACTGCGCATATTTTATATGAGTATATGACATTAGAAGCTTGTATGAAAAGATTAAAAATATTTATAAGGTATTTTGTGTAAGATTATTGAAAACGTTACAATATAATTTTTTGGTTATATAAAGGATTTAGAGAAATAACACATCATTTTCATCATATTGAGGTCAGTCGAGGCGCAGGAGCACAAGCGTGCAGTTGTAATAACCACAGGTTGTGGGTTTGCTTTCTACTCGAGGAAATAAAATATTTTTTCTTGAAAATATTTACGGAAAATGGGAAACGGAATGTGTCTTAATGAGAACGGAGTGTTCTAACACTAGGTTCCTCTCTGCCTACCGTACTATGTGGGGCATACAGCGTGAAGAAAAAACTAAACAATTAACACAACTACTTTGTTCATTCTAACGCCATGTGCGTTTTTATATTTTAATTAAAATTAAAAATAAAAATAACGTATTTTAATTATCAAATGTTTACTTGAATTTAATTACAATTAGGAAAATTTTCTTGGCACAAGACGCTCTTGTATTGAGATCGTATTATTGTACTACGTGTATTATTTTCCTATGTATTCAGATAAGAAAATATATATTTCATAAATTAAAAAAAAAGGCAAAAAAAACTATTTTAACTAATCATATTAATGTCTATTTATTGGAGAATAATGAAGAAGTGAGCAGCTTCAAGTCAATATAAATGTATGAGTCGCAGTTGGTGCTAAATTTAAAGAGCAGACAAAGCAAAGAATTTAAAAAATATATATTGTGAGGGATTTATAACTGCTTCAAATGTTTTATATAATATTACAAATACAAAATATGTTGTTCTATTATTGTAAGACTATTTTTATTTGTTTTTATTAAATTTAAAACTGTTAAATTCTTTACGAAATTACCTACGATAATTTTGATTTAAATAATTAAAATTACAAAATCATACATACATATACCACGCATTCAGCAGCCCCCAAGTGGCAGAACTAATACAACGAAAACAAAAGCTAGTCCAGGTGAGGAGAGGGAAATATACTTTCGGAATTTCTCGTTTGTCTAATAAAATGTGGAGAGCAGACCGCAAGTAGATGGAGGGCGGCTAACAGCTTCTTTTATTGTAGAATGTTAAAGTTTGCTGGACTGTTGCAATTTTAAATTACAAGTAAGAAGGTCAGTCGTGGCGCAGTGGCACAAAATGTGAATGGAAAACCGACTGGTTGTGGGTTCGATTCCCACTCGAGGAGATGAAATGTAAGTAACATTTATATTTCCATTTCTTCGTTATGGTGTCGAGGCAAAGCGCGGCGTTAAGTTCTGCCACTCAGCACTTAATGCCCCCGGAATTCGGCAGAAAGAGGGGAACGGAATGTCTTAACTTCTGCCTACCCTACTATGTGCGGGATACAGCTTGAAGCTGATTTATTTGTTTATTTTATAAGTAAGAAGAAAAGTCAATGAGAAAACGTGTCGCATTCCTCTATCTTTTAGTCGTATTAAACCCTTATATAGGAAACTTTTAGATTTTTACGAGATTATAAAAATAATTGTATGAAAAATCTGTCTTTCTACGCTATAATGATTACTTAGGTTTTTTTAAGTATCTCGCTGAATCCAGCATAAAGTCGTATAGGCGGAAAAAAACCAGTGTTAAAACACTCTTTTTCCCAATATACGCCGAACTTACAAGACATTGTGTGAATTTGAATGGCAGGACTTCAGTTATCGGAATTACGAAGTGAAAAAATTAAATAATTCATTGATCCGAGGAGGAATCCGATCTTACGGTTCGATCAGAGATCGCCATAGAGATCGGAGATAGCCTCTACGGTTTTATATAATATAATATATCCAGAGTTAAAGTTTATACCAAATGCATTATTCTCTAGAACAGTGGTTCCCAACCAGTGGTCCGCGGACCACCAGTGGTCCGCAGAAGCCTAAATATGGTCCGCGAGCGACTTAAATTCTATGACTAGGGATGGTGAGGCGAAGTTTCTGTTTAATTATCACAGTTAATTTTTATTATACCTACATGTATAGTGGTCCCTGCTACCAAGAATGATATAAAAGTGGTCCTTGATTTAGAAAAGGTTGGGAACCCCTGCTCTAGAACGACACACGCGTCGTATTTGATACACTGGATTTCCAATTTCCAAGGCTAACTCCCACAGTGACATCGAAGCGTAGTGCAATCTCCGTACACAATGCTTGTTTGAATGAATTTAAAATATAACGTTGAGTTTTTTGTTATTTTATTTTAAAGAATAGAATAGAATTGTTATTTTGAAACGGTTAAAATGTTAGAATAGACTGTGATGCAAGAGTTTCCAGTTCGAATAAATAATATTTTATTGACGATAGAAATGATAATTATACTCCTTAGTCAATGAGTTTATTTTTTTGTATACATGGTTGTTGTGGACTAGATTTCCAGTCCGGGGAATGAAATGTTTAATATTATCATTTCCTCGCTTTGATAACGTGGCGAAGCACGGAGTTGAGCTCCACCACGCAACACACAATACGTCTAAAATTCTGCGAAAAGTCGAGGATATAGTGCCTTCATGAAGAACGGAGTGTCTAAACACTAGGCTCCCTGGCTCTTTCTGTCTACCCTGCTATGTGCAGAATACAGCGTGTAGTTTCTTGAAGAATTGAATTCTTTACTATACTGAAACCTAATATAAATTACATTTATATATAATTTGATGCTTTAACTTAAAGCTATAACATTGCATTTATTAAAAGAAATTTTTATATACATTACTGTGATGTTACACGAGATCGCGTAGAGGTAGGGAGCTGAAATTAGTAGTAAATATTTAAATCTGTGATCCCTTGAAGCACAGTAAAAATGAAGTTGCTTATGCTTAGTCAGCTCAATCAAAAGATACAAGCATTTGTATCGATTTTACTGCATTTTGTATGAAATTCACCGCGTAATCTAGACCCGTGTGGTGTACTTCCCATGGACTTCCATTATTGAAATTAAGTACAAAGTAAGAACTTAGAAGAAATAAAGGAAAAAAGCGGAAAAATAGAAAAATGTAGGTGTTTTATAAAAAAAAAACGACTTTTCTAAATTGTACTTCTATTGACCTATACTCCTGAAATTGGTACAGAAGCCTCGGTGGGCGAATCCAACTTGCTTCCGACTTTTTTTGGAAATATTAGTGAAAACTTAAACTAGCATGAAAAAGTCCCAATATAAGTGTAGGTGGCAACTATTTCTCAATATAATTGTAACCAGATAGCAAAACTAAGCTCCGGCTACAGTATACAAAGCGTGTCTCGTTCCTTTGAAATATGATTTCCACACTAAAATTGATTGGGATGTCGACGTCGACTTTGCGTCGTAGTAACTCAATTATCCGCCTTTCGTCAGAATACTACTTGATATTTATTTATATCTACTATTATTATATGTATTGTTAACTTTTATTTTTTAAGTAAGGAGTTCGTTCTCTTACAGTATGATATTATATTTAATTATTCTATACGTTTTTTTAAAAGAACCTGGGAATCTTTATTACCTATTTAAAAACTCCGTTCCCATTAAGATACTTCCGTTCCACACTTTCCACGGAATTCTGTAGGCATGGTGTGGCGCGTGTGTTGAGTGACGGCTTTGCCTCGATACCAGTGCGAGGAAAATTAAAATATTAAATATTTCATTTTCTCGAATGGGACTCGAATCCACAACTTCCGCGCTTACTGTCACACGCTTGTACTCCTGCATCATGACTGGCGTCAACTATTCTTTAGATACTTATTTTCAAATTTAATAGGATATAATGTAAAAATTAAGATTTCATTGACTAAAGCATCACGTAAATATTACAACTTTATAATAAATATCTTTAAAAAGACGACGACGACGAGGCTTGGAATATAAGCTGGCGAAACTCCCTTTAGCAGTTGGTATACTATATATTCTTTTTAACATCTTTTTGAGATTTGAACCTATAACATATTCTTGAACTTTTCCCTTTTTATCTAAAAACAGCAACAAAATTAGTTTTCAAGCAACACACACACGTTCTATATATACTACGTTACGTTATACGCAATATCGATTATGTAAACGATTTTCATTTATTGATAAAATCTTTACCCCGCCTTTATGAAGCTGTCAACAAAGGCAATTTCAAAAGTTTCATTTATCGTATCTCGAGCTCCATCGGCCACTGGATACAGTTTATTTTTACACCATTGTGCAAAGATAGGTATTGTTTTTAAAATATATATTTTATATGTGAGCTTGTTTTCTTATCTATACAATATTTATATATATAGATTTTTATAAAGATGTACAGTTTGTTAGTTTAAACGTGTTAATTTGTGAAACAAAAATATATATTTTTTTTGTTCTATATATAAATATATATCAAAAACTATTAGACTAGTTAGTTGTTGTAGGATCAATTCCCACTCGAGAAAATTATATGTTTAATATTTTAATTTCATCGCTCTGGTGTCAAGGCAAAGTTGGCGGCGTTGAGTTCCGTCACTTAACATGCAATGCCTCAAGAATTCAGTGGAGTGTTGATATTTAGGCTTCCTGTGCGCACCCTGCTTCATGTGGAATACAACGTGAAGCTGTAAAAAAACTATTGTAGTACAGATTACCCATAAAATATAAAAAGAAAATCTTAAATATGTAAAAAATAAAATACAATTCTATCAACGGAAACTCTAATTAATTAGAAAATGTTAATCCAAAATCTCGTTTCCTGCCTAAGAATCCGCGATACAGTATCAACATCAATCTTAATCTTATTTAATAAAATTAATGGTCCCGTTGTCCTATTTAGTTTCCTTTTCCTTCCTTTAACTTGTTATTTGATAAAAAGTGATCGATCACTCCTATAAATTGTTTCGTTTTCGAAGTATAAAAGTACCTATAGCTAAAATCTATGGAGTAGTTCGTTATGTGAAAGTTTTGAACGAGGTCAAATGAAACTGAGTTGGGTTATACGGAAAAGTTTGAATAAGCTCCATTTTAATAGCTTTCCAAGCTTTATTGGATGTAAAATTATTATTTTAGTGACCATTGTGGTGGAACTTTTGTCACCTAATTTCAAGTGAAAAAGAAAAATATAAATTTAAGAAATGCTATCGCCTTTTAGAATTCTCAGATGTCACGAAATCGAGCTCAAGATATGTTTTTTTTATCAACTTCACTCTTATTACGCACGTAACAGAGTAAGCAGCGGGAACCGTAGTGTAGTGTTAAGACACTCCGTTCTTCATTTTCCGCCGAATTCTGGAGATTGTATGCTGAGTGGCGAACTCAACGCGGCGCTTTGCCTCGACGCGACCAGAGCGAAGTTATGAAAATATAAAAATTACATTAAATAGCACAAAGGAAGAAATTCTATTACAATCAGATAACAGCTAAAACAATTTAATTAAATGTCGGAGTTATTTTTATTTAAAACAGAAAATCGAAAATTTTCAATTCTTGGAGTGGGAATCGAACCCCACAAAGCTGTCGACGCAACACCAATAAATACACAAGAAAACGGAACTTGAACCCACCATTAAGAAGTTTAAGCTGACACGCCACAACTACGCCACGATGGCCTCGTCTCTATACATATACGAAAGCTAAATGTAAATTTGGCGTGCAAATTACTCTCATACAAAAAATTGCTGCCTCGTATTTTCACACGGAATTTTCCCCAATCGTTATTTAACTTCAATCGATTTCAGTTATATAATGTTGAATTTCGTAAATGGATAAATAGCGGAATGTCGTCAGAGAAAAATGTTTTCTTTCATAGAATTTTCTCGAACGATCATAAGAATTATTTGAGTTGGCTTCGTTTTACTTTCTGTTGCTTGGTGTTAGCACATTTATTTTTTTACCTAACATACTAAGTTATATAGCTATTTGGTATAGATAAATACGAAAAATAAATAAATAACCTAATATTATATATTAACTTTTATGTATATTGTAAAACGTTTGTAAGAACTGGTGCTGCAACAAAGCATCTGATTGGAAACTGTACGGTTGTGGGTTCAATTTTAACTTGAGTAAATAAACTACTTTTCTCTACCCTGCTATATACGGGAAACAGCGTGAAATTTAGAAATTAAAAGAAAATAACCCGTTCACGTATAGTATAATATACTTACATATAATATTAGTTGGAATTTTACATTCGCTTCAATTTTAATTCTCTCTTAAAAGCTTGCCGAGCACAGTAGTTTGTTAAATATTTTTATTGCCATGAAACAAGTGCTATTCTTGTAGTATAATGAAATAAAATTTTATTTTGCTCCACAGTGTTTTATGACTGCATAGTGTATGCGTTCTTTATAAAACACTAAAATGGAGTGTCAATTGAGTATATAAATCTTTTGTTTTATTATGTTTTTTTTATATTTTGAAAACAATATCTCCAGAATTCGGCCGAAAGTAGGAAACGGAGTGTCTTAACGCTAGGTTCCCTCTGCATACCCTGCTTTCTTGTCACAAGGGTTCCATGATCTCTTCGTATATATTGAAGTTTCTACTTAAGTTTTTTGTGACGTCAAATACTAAAATAAGTAAAATATTTTAAATGAATATTGATATAATAATTATGTCAACTGATAGACGAATGTCACCTCAGTCTACCCGTGACCACGGACTACTGCAAATTTTTCGAAACGTTGGGTTTTCAAAATGTAAAATCTTAAATATACCCGATTAATCTGGTTAAAATATTTTTATAAAATTTTCTGGTAAGATGAAAACGCCGTTAAGTTCCGGTTAAAGAAGCCAGTGTATCAAAATTATTTGGAAAATGGAAAAAAGGATTTTTTTATATATATTATACTTGACAAAGGAGCAATATTAATAAACACCTAAAATATAACCTGTCACTTTTCACTCATATTATATTTTACATGAGTAACATTTCCATTTTGTTACAGAAACTAGTTTCCAAACTCGATCAGAGTCAGACGACAGTGACAGCACGTCCAAAGCAACTGTCTCTGGTATGCCGAGACGTGAGTATATGTTTAATATTATATAAATGATATATAAATGTTATATATGAGGATATTATTTTATATAGTTTTTATGTTTAAAATAAGTTATAGTAAGTTCAGAATTTGGTGGAATGTGGGGAACAGGGTGTCTTAACAATTTTCACCCTTTGCTTACCCGGTTAGGTGCGGGATAGAGCGTGAAGCTAAAAAAGAGGCTATGAGGATATGGGATTTTGTAATAAGTCATAGATTTGAAACCCAGTTAGGTCCAAAGCAAACACAGAACAAGGATTAACTATTGGTATAAATAATTAACTATTGTAGTTTATTCACGATTTTCACCTACGTATGTATTATTATCCATGAAATTCAACGTTGTAATTTTTATAACTTTTTTTTTATGAGTTTGGTTCGGTTCTTCAGAATTTTCAAATTATTGATGTGTTATTCCACACTAAGGATAGAAAAATATTTCAACAAAACAAATAAAATTGTAATCAAGAACGCGCCATTCGGACAATTCGCTAAAGAATCACATCCACAGCACACATGTCTATTGAAAATTATGGAATTCAAAGAAAAATCTTACATAACTAAACATAACATAATATTATACTCCTTTTATAAATTAATCTTACATCATAATTATTATAATAACTTAGAAAATACGACTTTGCATTTAGCAAAGAAAACATTTTTACTTAAAAAGCTTCAAATTAGACAAAGTGTTTGCGTTATACAAACATTGTAACAATTTAATGTACGCTTTAAGGATCATTGTCTTTTAGATTCTCATTTATTTAAGTATTTAATTTTCAACTTACAGTATAGTGGATAATTACATCGCATAGATGTTGTTTTTAGTATTATTCCAGCGATCTTTTTGTCTATCGCGTCACAGTGTCACGTTTTACTATAAACGCGATGTTTGTTGGTTTGAATCCCAGCCAGGGAATTAATTATATCTTCATTTCTCCGCTAATAAAGAGCTGGTTAGACAAATTGTGACGTTGGGTGCCTCCACACAATGAATAATGTCTCAAATTTACTTTTTGTAAGTAGAGAACGGAGTGTCTTGGCACATAGTCGTGCCTTCATACATGCTGAAGCTGAAAGAAAAGCATTTAAAATAGATTATTTTTGTAGGATAAATGTAGGTAGCATAATAAGTCTCTCCATTTTCATTTAAACGGGAACATATAATGCTAACAACTAAGAATCGGATATCTTATTTAGTCCAAAAATTTAAAATTACGTATGGGGGAATTAAAAAATAACTATAAATCCACTTGGATTTCAATATCAATTAAACCATCAAAAGAAAACTAAACTCTTGTAAAAACTACCACGCTAATCAATTTCGTTATCAATGCTTTCTTTTGTATTGTAAATACAAATAATATCCTGTACTTCTAATAATGAATAATGAACTTTGATTAATTTCGTAAATTAAATAGAATCCATAATAAGTATTCATTAACGTAGTCTCAGTGGAGGAATTTTACTACATACCAATATTGTTTCAGTTTCCTCTCCTCGACTACTTTATGAGTGCGCAGGAAATAAAGTATTAGATAACAATCTGGGAAAAAATTGTGCTAACATTTGCTTTTAACGTAGAGTTTAATTTCAGTATAATGTAATAATAATATTTTTTAAAAAGACAAAGTAATTTAAAGTAAATGTTCCTTGTTTATCATAGAGTTTATATTTATATATGTAGGTACGTACTATTGTTGTAAAATATATATTTTTATTTTTTTCTCCTGCACACATATTTTTGTTAAAGTAAATCAAAATACGTTTTACTTTACGTTATGTAAATTTAATTTTTACTTTATTAGTAGCACGCTGCATCCCGCATATACCCTGCGGCAGCCACAGGGAACCTGTTGTTAAGATACTTGAAATAAACTATTAGATTTAATATTTAAAAAAATTACTTACATTTGCGTTTAGCTAAGAGCTAATTTTCAACGTAATAATAATATTTCTAAAAATATAAAGTAATTTCACAGTATATGTTCCTTATTTAATGTCATTCTAAAATGTTAAAATTTATAATTATATGTATTTCGGCAGCTGCACAATGCACTGTTGGTACCGATGCTGTTATACGACAGCGAAACGTGGGTATAACATTAGAAAAATGACAGAAAGATGAATGATTTGGAGATGCGATCTCTTCGTAGGATATGCGGATTCAGCTTAGCTGATCGAAACCTCAATTAAGAGATATACAGAAGGCATGTACTAGCGAGTGTGTCACGGTGAGAGTGAAGAAGAACGTGCTCAGCTGGTTTGGACACGTCAAACGAATGAGTGTTGAAAGAATGGCAAAAAAGTTTTATGATGGAAAAGTAAGCGATAAGAGAGGTAGGGGGGACTTTGGTTAACCTTCAAAAACGCAATATCAAAGATACTGGAGGAAGAGCACGTAAAACGTGTGGACCCCCTGGAGGGCATGTATGAAGAGTTTGATGTCAGTGGACGAGGCGAAAGAGATAGGTAGAGACAGTAGCGCTTGTCGCTCCGTTCTCTCTGACTACCCCGCTAGGGAACTAAGTTAATTTCAATGCCGCGCTTTGCCTCGGTACTAGAGTGAGGGAATGAAAATATTAAATGTTTTAATCCCATGTGGCAACTGTAAACGCGGTAGGTCCTGGGTTCGATTCCCACTCGAAAAAATGAAATATTTAATATTTTTATAAAGTTATAGTAAGCGACGATTAAAATTAACTTATAGACATTAAATACATATTTTTCATCTTCATTGGCTTTCCGCCAGCACCTACATATTTGAGCAATAAGGTCAAAGCGATTAAATAAATTTCGTTTGAACAAAATGCTGCGCTGTTATCACAAACTAAGCTATATTTGCTATTACATTAAATTTCATATTATATCTTCATTTCCTTGCTCTGGTAACAAGATAAACTGCGGCGTTGAGTTACCATTCAAAGCGCAACATATCGAAAATTCGGCAGAAGAAATGAATGAAATGTTTTAACACAAGTTTCCCTCTGCCTTCTGATACAGCGGAAGGATTATATGCGGGATACAGCGTGATACTAAAAAAGTAAAAAATTAATTTACATAACGTAAAGTAAAACGTATTTTGATTTAATTTAACCAACATATGTTTTTTTATGTTTGTAAATATTTGTGTTTATGTGTATGTATTTATATTTGTATGTACATATGTACTTTTACGTATGTTTTTTAAAGTATTTATTTTTGCACCTAACTGTATTTTCTTATATAAGACCTGCACTTCTAATGGTTGCTTGTCACAAAGAGGCAAAGAGATCACCTGTAAAATAAGGCCGCCAATGCACATAACATATCAACTTAGGTATCTAAACATATCTTGATTCTTTTAAATCTTGATTTAAATTTGCAATAAAGTATTATCATTATTATAAATAAGTATTTTAGTCATTGAGGCCAGTCGTGGTGCAGCGGCACGAAGTGTGACTGTAATTACAACTGGTTGTGGGTTCGATCCCCACTCGAGGAGATGAAATATTTACTTAAATTTATATTTCCATTTCTTTGCTCTGGTGTCGAAGCTAAGCGCGGCGTTGAGTTCTGCCACTCAACACGCAATGACTCCAGAATTCGGCATAAAGTGGGGAACGGAATGTCTTAATACTAGGTTCCCTCTGCCTACCCTGCAGTGTGCGGGATACAGCGTGAGGCTGATTTTTTATTTTAGTAAAGCAAATAAATTTAAAACATTTATAATGGTTTAAAATTTTATTGCTTAGGGACACAAGCTCGTGTCTATTGTTTACAGTTCAATCTTTACGTGTTCCTTAATTTTTATTTCAAAAGTATGTAATAAACTTAAAAATATAATTTAAAACAAATATTATTATGATAAGTATAGCATATTACCCAAATGCTTTAAAAATAACAATATAGTACAGCCAATGCAACGTGGATTACAATTTAAAAAATAAAATAATATCGCTTGATAAATTGTATGTAACAAGTGAACAAGTTTTTAATGGATATTTCTTAGAAAGTAATTTAAACTTACAGTAAGGTTTCTTAACAATTTTCTTCTAAAATCTAGATATTATTGATTATATAAAATTTCATTTTTATTAGAGTATAGAATTTAATAATAAGGAATCGTAAGTAACGTCTGGCTGTACAAGCGGTTTTGGATGTTTCAGATCGTTTCTAGTTAATAAAAGACTAGTATAGCACATATAATTAGCGCGGCGTTAAGTTCCGCTGTACCACATATTATCATTAAATCTCTTGGAAGTGCCAAACAGAGAACCTATGGACACATTTGTTCTACTTCAATTTCCTTGATATATGCTAGCTACACTAGTTAGCTATGATTTAAGAAAAAAATTAATGAAAGTTCTCGGTTTTTGTAGATAAATTGGAGACATGAGTGTTGGTAGGACCTAACGCTGAATTTTGAGAAAAAAATCATTTGATATTAGATTTTTTAGGGTTTCGTACAAAAGGTGGACCTACGGTTATGAAATTTGGAACGAAGGGAGATCTTACAGTATATCCACAAAGTGAAAAGTTATAGTTATTTCATAGAAAAAATAAGTGCACACGTCCGCAATCTTAAGTTTTTCAATTTGAAATTGTAGTACCCGTTGACGTACAATACAGAAATTGTTACAAAACTGTTCTTGCCATATATATATCTGAACTAAAGCCATAAACGAAACGTTTTTTAATCTAAAATTTAGATAATATTCCTTGAATTTTGGCCAAAGCTGAACACCATAATAAAATATAAAGCCTAATACATTTCCAACACTAAAGACAACCATTATACGAATAATAAATCAGATTTACTTAGTTTTCAGATATCCCAACCCGTATATAGATAGAAGTGAGTGCATAAAACAACTATCCCGCTGTTATCTCTGTTAGTCCATTCGTAGCTTTCAAAGCAAATGTATCGTAAATCTTCCTGTGCTGTACAGAGTACTGAGCTCGCCTTGATTTACACGCGCTGCACGGAATATAGCTTTGGAGTTGCAAGGAGATGGAAAATGTATTTGAAAATACTTTTTGAAATTGTAGGTAGTGTGTGATACGTATGAGTGAGGTGATAAATAATGAAATGTTGATGCAATCATTTTATTGTTAGATTTTGTTTGTCTTCTATAAGTTGATAATTAAATTAAGTCACGCCCAATAACAATTAAAATGACATATTTGTTAAAACATATATACATATATACGTCCATACCTCCATACGTATATTATAAATTCGAATGTAACTCTGTCTGTGACGCAATCAGGGCAAAACTGTTGATCTGATTGTGATAAAATTTTATATAGAGATATTTTAGGGTCTTGGGAAGGACATAGGTTACTTTTTTTCTCATATTTGCAATTTTCTCGATATATACTAATATATTTAATTATAGTTCAATTTGACAAGCAATTTATTCTGCCATGTTAATAACAACCGTAGCTAAGTGGCCGTTGCTGAGCAACAATGAAACTTTGTTGTTTTAATAAAAGGTTACCCAAAATAGGTTTCCTGAACTCGTTACGTGCGGTAACTCAACCTTAAGAGATAAAATATAAAAATAATGTTTTATAAAAATATTATCCTTTAAAAAATCAATTGAAAAGTCTGTAGTATTTGTTTATCTCTGAAGATTGAGGCACAGGAACCATTTTAATATATTTAATTTAAATTTAAATTTATTAGATTATTGTTAATGTATTTTATAATAGTCACCTTTAGCATTTCACCTAGATTAAAATTATATTTTACTGTACGTCATTCTAATAAATACTTAAGGAGATATCACTGATTCATAATAAGCGTAGGCTAGCTACGAGCCGCACAGTATGACCGACCGTACCGGGCAGACGACGACGTTGACGGTTTTGTAAATTTTCGTACATTTTGGTACATATATCAGCTGTTAATTTTTATGTGGTTATTTGCTGTTTATTAATAATTAATATTTTTCTTTGCTTCTTCGCTTATCCGAGTAGTAAATTATTTGGATTTTTTAAATTTCTTGGCGTGGTGTAAGCTTCGGCCCTGCGCGGCATCGACGATTTCTAAGTATTGAGGAAAGAATTTCATATAGTATCTATTTAAAATCTCTATCCCGTTGAAATTCTGGAATAAAAAGTATATCGACACAAACAGATATTTCTATTTTATTTATAAGAAATGACCAAAGCAATGTGAAGCATGTATACAGTACAGCGAACCTCTTATAAATTGCAGCGTAAGTTTCTAATAAGTAGAAACTTATTACTAAGCTTATTTCTAGTTCAATAACTTAGTTTCTCTGGCTTCTATGCAAGTAAATGCGTCAACAAAATCGATGAAACTACATTTCTATGAATTAACTGATTAACGTACTGCATGAATGGTTGAGTCAGTACTTTTGAAGTTTATTTCGTCTTTCATACTTTCGATACGACTTCAAATCTCGGGAAGTGTAAGGTTTTAAAATATATTTTACCATACCTATTCTAGTAAGGTAATCATTTTGTTATTTTTTAACTTAACCTAGCCTAGCCTAGTTATAATAATGGTAACTAAACGAACTTTGATAGTACCCGTGCTGATTTTTGGTCTGATTTCAATATTTAGCACTCGATACTTTGAAGTGGCCATACGACTGCTGAAGCAGGCAATATTTTTTTTACAAGAAAATGTTATGATATATATACGTACCTAACTACTTACCTATGCTTGTAATACTTTTAGAGTGCAGTGTCACAAACTAGAATTCACAGTGAACAGTGTGTGAACACTAGATTTTTTATAAAAATAAACATGATATGAAACATGTATATAATACATATATGAATGTACATACATTTGTTTATAATTCTTGTATATGTATCTACAAAACTGAGTAAAATTGCTCCGTGTAAATCACGTTAAGCATTTCCCGACAGAAAGATTTACGATACGTTTGTTTTGAAAGCTCTGTCGGATGGACTACAGTGATAAACTTTGATTTGGAAAGAAATATTGTTGGTGCAATTGTGATATATTTAGAATATTTAGATAACTGAAATATATATTCAAAATAATCGTTTTTGGCTAATAATAATAATATTCTCTTAATGTATATATATTTTTCTAATATTTTATTTGCTAATATTTATGCATTATTTTAATATATTACATTAAATAAGAAACAGTACAGTCAATCTGGGTAACTTTGACAGACACGAGCGATATTTTATATTATATCTTAAAATTTAAATTATATTCCAAGAGTGTTTTTGTTTAATTAGTGCTCTCATAATACTTTTCACCCATAGACATTTACATAAACCTTTTAAAATACACCGGTATAGAAGAAAATCCGAATTTTGTGGTCTGTCAAAGTTCCCTCATCAGTTCGTTAACTTTGACACACAAAGAACCATTCATAAAAAGGTAGTCATCAATTATTCTACTTATTTATCAAGGTAACATTGGTTCATGTTCTTATTAAAAACGATAATTCCGCAGTTTTGTGTTATATTACAAAAAAAATAACAATCGGTATAAAGCATAGGTGTTTGTATACTATATATTTATAATATATAATAGTAAATACAAAAAAAATTGGAAGAACTCGAGTATTCATTTTCTTCTGACAAAAAATCCGTATTTCTAATTCAATTATAATTTTGCCACCAAGTTGGAATCGCACCTACACCTATTGCGTCTACAGTCAAACGACTGCAAACCACACTACGATGCCTTTATTTTATAAATAACCATTATAAAACATCAAAAAACGTAGCATTCAATTTCTTTTTTACTCAACTTTAATATTTTTTGTTTATTTTAGTGTAAATGTTTCAGTGAATCACTATCTTGTATACGGGTAAGCGCAGCTCGAAAGCCTTTTGTCTACTACAGTAAAGTTAATAGGCTAAAGTACTGAGCGGTTTTGGAATTACGTTAAATGTGCTCAAAACTCCTTTTACAGTGTTCTGTTTCATAATACTGCCTTAATATTCATTAAATTTATTTAGTTTTCTATTAAAATAACCATGTTTTAATTAAAATTGTAACGAAATATTTACTGTATACTCGATTGAGGTACTCTTTCTTACTAATTAAAAATAGTTTTGTTTGCCGGTCTTGGTATAAACAGTGTGGCGTTAAATTTCACAACAAATAATTAGAGGCCAGTCGTGGTGCAGAGGCACAAAGTGCGACTGTAAAATCGACTGGTTGTGGGTTCGATCCCCACTCGAGGAAGTGAAATATTTATTTACATTTATATTTTCATTTTTTCGCTCTGGTGTCGACAGTGTACAGTTGGAAATAGCCCCCTAGCTTCATTTTCCAAAACTTCTACGGGAGTTCAAAGAAAACACATTTTTTTTGTTATTCTGCGCAAGGGTACGCAGGAGAAAAAATCCATTCACTGCTACATAAATATATGGAGAATAGAAAAACATATATGTCCTTTCGGATAAAGGAAAAAGACGACGATGATTTTTTTTCTGCTTCTTAACATGTCATATTCCATATGTATTGCTAGTTTCTGTGAAGCTGAGAAGGAAATAATAATTCCCTCGAGTGGGAATCGAACCACAAACTGCCTTTACAGTCACACTCTTGTCAGTGGCGTAGCGAGCGTAACTCACGCCCGGTGCAAAATACCTTTTCAGCGCCCCCCAGACGAAGATTTTTGCAGTTTTCCAGACCTTTTGGCGCCCCTTTGGAAGTAGCGCCCGGGGCATGATGCCCCCCCTTACCCCCTCCTCACTACGCCACTGACTCTTGTGCCTCTACGCAACTACTGACCTCTAAATCAGCTCACACTGTATCCCGCACAAAGCCTTGAACCTAGTGTTAAAATACTGCATTCCCCACTCTCCGCCTAAAATTCTGGAATTCTGGAGGCATTGCGTGTTGAATGGCGGAACTCAACGTCGCGCTTTGCCTACTGACCTCTATTAATAACTTATTAATGATAAGTTATTGAATGACGTATTATAGACATACTATGATTTGGGATAGATGATTTACATTAGCGGCGTTAGGTTCCGATAAAAAATACACTCCAAAGTGAAAAGTTGAGTGAAACATTACCAAGTTTCCAATGTATTTTTTAATTATAACATTTCAAAACAAGTAGAAAAACCTGCAGTGTATAAAGCGTTATCTTAGAAACGATCTCATATAAATCAAGCTAAGTTCACAGCATCCTCTACTGTGAGATTTACGATAAGTTCACTTCGGGAGCCAAATGTAAGTATTGAGAGATAAAGTGGAGGTAATTGCCTATAAAAAGGTATATATTTTATAAAAGATCAGTAGGTTGCGAGGCCGTCGTGGCGTAGTGGCGTAATTTTTTGACTGTGAACGCGACCATTGTGAGTCCCTGTCCAATCGGGGAATGAAATATTTTCACTTTTTCTAATATCAAGACAAAGACCGGCGTTCAGTTCCATCATTGAACACAATATAGATTCAGATGTTGATTTATTTAAACATTGTTCCTTTTTAACTTTACAATGTATCCTGTGTGTAGCAGGGTAGTCAAATGATATTTAATTTTATAAGAAACTAAGTTTCCCATTCCATTTCGAGACATCATGTGCTGAGTGGCGAAACTTTACTCATAATTACTCTCCTGAGTGGGAATGGAACTCACAACAAGCGATGCGACACGATGGCGATAAAGTAATCAGTAAATATTATAAAAGATAAAAAAAATTAAGAATAAATAGATGCTAAAGAATTAACTTGATTATAATGAAAAAACTTTTAATAACATAGCAAAACTATTATATAGTAAGATAGTACAACTTAGTACAACCAACAAGTATTTGTCATAAGAATTTCAGATATATATGCTATATAAAAACTAAACTAGCTTCACACTTCCCTAGCGGGGTAGTCAGAGAGAACGCGGAGCGTCAAACGCTACGGTCTCTACATACCTCTTTCGCCTCGTCCACTGTCTTCAACCTCTTCATACATACACTGGGGAGGTCCTCACGAGAGGAGGTAGACACTTATTTTTCCATCATAAATTATTTTTTGCCATTCTTTCATCAGTGATTCAAACCAGCTGAGCACGTTCTTCTTCATTCTCACCGTGACATCCGCGCTAGTAAACTGACTCCGCATATCCTACGGAGAGACGCATCTCCACAGCATTCATCTTTCTTTCATTCTTCTTCTGTAATACCCACGTTTCGCTGCCGTATAACAGACTCTTAACAGTTCATTCACTTGTTCAAATATCTTATCCATTTACACTGATCTTGCATACCGTCCTTTCTTCATCTCTTTCAAATATATATATAGCGGTTTTACGAACAAAGTTTTTAATGACGCAGTACTGAGTACACTGAAATTAACAAAGTTGCTAAACTTGACTTTAGCAAGCAAGTTATTACTGTAATCAACTCAGCTTCACGCTGTATCTCGCACGCTGCAGGGAAGACAAAGGGAACCTATTACTAAGACACTCCATTCCGCTTTCTTCGTGTTGAGTGGCAGAATTCAAGCAAAAAGCTTGAAGCCAGAGCGAAGAAATGAAAATTTCAAACTCATACCTAAATAAATTAATCAAAATTAATATAGAATATTTCGTATGACGCAGTTACGAATAAATACCAATAACGTAAACACCTTCTACTACAAAAATACTACTAAGAAGATTAGCCTTTTTTATTCTCAAAAAACATACTAGAACGAGAAAGGGATATCTTTCGTTCTACTTTACGCAACTCAACATCGCCGCCATGACTCGATGTGAATGTGGCGTTTGCGGCGTTATCGCTTTGATAGGATTGTGTCTGTGTGCGTCATTCTTGACAAATAGCGTTTTATTTTACAACGATAAGTTTATTAATTATTTTGTACTTTTATTGTAATATCGTTACATTTTAGTATCTTAGTATTAAAATTTAATTTTTTATTACGGAAAAGTGAGCGGTAAGAGAGGTAGGGGAAGACCTCGGTTGACCTTCGAAAACACAATATCGAAGATACTGGAGGAAGGTCACGTAAAAAGCACGAGGACCCCCCGGAGGGCATATATGAAGAGGTTGATGACAGTGGACGAAAGATGTATATAGAGACCGTAGCGCTTGGCGCTCCGTTCTCTCTGACTGCCCCGCTAGGGATAAAGCGTGAAGTTAGTCATAGTTATTAAAGTTATAATATTTAATCAATAGGTTTTGTCAAAAAATATTAAATAAGCGCGGGATACAGCGTAAAGATAAAAAATGAAAATAAATATTAATATTTTATACTTTATTCATATATTTGTATTTTCCTTGCATATAATCAAAACATTTGCTTAAAAGCGATAGTATATATTCATATAACGTTGTGTGTTACTATGTACTTGTTTAACTTTTACATTTTGTAGTGAGTTCAAGTTCTGATCATTTACACATGGTCATGGCGCAAAGTCGCGTTTAGAGTCACAAAATGTGACTGTAAAAGCGACTGATTGTGTGTTCGATTCCCACTCGAGGAAATGAATTATTTATTTATATTTATAATTTTGTTTCTTCGCTCTGGTGTCGAGGCAAAGCAAGGCATTGATTTCCACCACTCAACACGCATTGCCTATAGAATTCGGCGGAAAGTGGGGAACGGAGTGTCTTAATACTAGGTTCCGTCTTCCTACCCCGCTGTGTGCGGGATACAGCGTGAAGCTGATTTTTAATAATTCCATATGAAAAAGCTTCTACATACTATATAACCGAAAATACTCTACATACAAGCAATAATCCATTCTTTACACTGTTAAAGTAAACACGAAATGCATACACTACGAAAAAACCACATTAAAAATCCCATTTCCTTCTTTCTATGAAAGCTACCTGTAATATTTTTTCAGCTAAAAGCTCGTACAAACAAAAGTATAAAAGTTATTTATGTGATGAACACTGCGAAAATACTAAAAGTTCCCTAGGTAAATTTAAAAAAAACGTTATATAGGATTTGAATCCGCGTCTCTTGATTTTTTTTAAAGTTTTATAATTATATGTATGTATGCATGTATATAAGACACTACAAACTTAAATAAAAAGGTTTTATGTACATATGACATAGTCTAAATGCCCCAGATAGCTCTGACTGCAGCTACAGTGGGTTACTGGAAACTTTTAATGTAGTGAAAGCTTATTATAACCTTCCTCAAAAAAATAATATTTAACACTTAAAGAATCATCAATTCTTATAAGAACTTGCTGAGATTGGGACATTTAACCAAACAAACATAGCTTCATAATATTAGAAAAGTTTTAAAGATGAACATTGCAGCAAATGGGGAGCAGAAATTTCTTAATGGGAACGGAGTGTCTTAACACTAGGTAATCTGGATCTCCTCTCCTATCCTGCTATGTGCGGGACACAGCGTGAAGTTAAAAAAATGTAGCAAATGTGCTAAACAGTAGCTAAATGAATTTACAACAGTTCCCATTGAAGGAAGTTTTTGTAACAAAAAGCGGCGTTGAGTTTCGCCAGTGTCTCTAAATAAGTAGAAAGTGGATAACTCAGTATTTCAACTTTATGCTAATTAAGTTATTGATTAAATTAATAAATATTAAAATAATAAATATTATACTTATTAATAAATTCATTCGGCGGAAAATGGGGAACGGTGTGTCTTAACACTAGGTTCCTTCTGCCTACCCTGCTGTGTACGATACACCGTGAAACTGATAGATTTTAATTTTAATAATTTGTTTCAGGCCACTGCCGAACGCCGCACCACAGATAAGTCTCTTATTTCGTATTCAAACTTCTGAAGCATTTAAATTTTAATTAGTTAATGAAATTTATAAGGGCAAATCCTTATTGGCGCAATAGTAGAAACTTCCCTTATTTACTATGTATAGATGTATATTGTTTGTTCATTTGATGGTATGATGGATGGATGGTACTATAAAAGCTTAGTCGCATTGAACACAGTAACGGAAGTTATTAAATCGTTTGGAAATTTATTATACATAATTTAAAAACTTTCCTTATATAATATATAATTCACTTCTGTTACTGAGTGTCTAATAGATAAAGAAAAAGAGTGTAGGGGAAGCAAGAGATGAGGGATCGAGACTACAACGGGAACGGGAAAAAACGGGATGGTCCAAGTCTCAAACAAAGTTGCAGGCGACGACGGTTGTTCATAGAAAAATGTTAAATAATTATATATTTATTTAAATTTTGATATGAGTTTCGGCTTTAAATAAGCCTAATTAAAATTAAATTATTTTTGAAATAGCCAATCAGCATAACGATATAAAAACAATTTGGATACTCTGAGCGCTGTATTATGTGTTAACACTGCCATGTTTGTAATAATATTGAATAATAAATAATCATTATTAATATTATTAATATTTCTATGTAATTTGCGAGGCTTTTTATAAAAGACAACTGTTTCGAAAACTTTTCGTTCTTTAATCTACATAATGTAGCTTAAATTGTTAGTTGCTAAGAAACTTTTCATAAAGCTCAAAAATGTGAAGTTTAATATAAAAAGTATCTTAAAATTTTATGGACTTTATGTGTACCTGAAGGAAGCAGTTCTAGTCCTAATTTCATTTACAATAATACAAAAGTAACACACACGCAACAGACGACGGTGCTTAAGTAAAAAAATGTATTTATATTATTTATTCCTTGAACGATTGTTTTTCTTTATTTTTTTCAGATATATAATAATATAAATATGTATAACTTGGAATCCTTATCTGTACTTGATAATTAAATTATTGATAAAAAGCGGCTTTCAGTGTCTCGAACATGTCTCGAATCCGGGAACAAAGTAGTGAAGGGAAATGTATTAATAATTTTTTTTCTTACTTAAGCATCGTAGTGCTATAACCAATCATAATCTAGTCATTTTCATTTTACATACAATATAGAAGCATTAGTAAAATAATAATATGTAATTAAATATTGTAAATTTGTTACATTTTGAATCATATCAGTAAGAAAAATGAATAATTTTTAGTAATAGTGTATAACAAACATTGTACGACATTATCAGTCGTATAAAAAAAATGTGCCTTGTATATGTTTAAAAAATATATTATATATTTTTTTTGTTTACTTAATTTTTTGATGCCGATCGTGGTTTTTGTGTTTAAATATTGTCTTCTTAGATAACCTTTTTGTGTTTAATGGATTTATACCAGGTAATGAAACCAAACGTCGATTAATTTATTTTCATTTCAGTTATTTTAATACACATAATAATTATTATTTCCTTATCAATTTACAATTTGACGACCAAATTTAAATACATACAAGGCACTAACAAAAAATCAATGTGACATAAAAAAAACACTTAGAAATAAATAGAAAAATACTGTCAAAATATATTATTATCTTTATTAAAAGACTGATGATTCTTCATAGAAGTAAGTGAAACGCCAAGTCTTTGTGTCAAAAATCTTTTGTACAGCAATTAAGTAGGACCTTGTCATACTTAGTTTAAATGTGAATGTTTCTCACAATGTCTTCATTTTATGGATAAAATGTTCACTTCGACAAAGTTGCATCTGAATAGTTAAATGTAACAGTATAAATTAAATTAGATACTTCGTTGTTAATCTAACTTAACTTATTGTCGTCATTATTTATGGAACGTCATATAAAAATAAATGTTTGAAGTATTAAAGTGGTTTTATTTAAATCTTTTTGAAATAATTTATAGATTTATGAAAAATATATTTTTTTTCACAAAATTTATTATATTTATGAAACTAGTAAAAATTAAGAAACTTGTTAAGGTTAGCTACTGTCTCATATTTTCTTCAGACAAAAAAAATGATTAAAAATATTCAGAAAAAAAACAGATTTTAGAAATAGAAAAAAATAATAAAAATCGTGACAATAGTGAAGCCGTCGTGGTCTGGTGGCACAAGAGTGTGACTAAACGTGGCGGTTGTGGGTTCAATTCCCACTCGGAGAAATGAAATATTTAATATTTTGTCCTATCACTACTATGTGTGCGGGATACGGCGTGAAGTTAAAAAAATTAAGGTAGAAAAATTGCATTAGAAACCCTTGTACAAATTATTCCAGGTCAATCAAAAACAGTTTTCGACTGCATTCAGTATTTCAGCATTTTAGCTTTTTTTTAATTTTACTTTGTTATTTATAGTTTTTAATTCATATAATATTTTAGCTCATTTCTCTATAAAAGCCAGTGTTTTGATCAAACGTGAGTACATATAATATGATCGTAGATATATTGCTTTATTCTAGTATGTATTTAAAATCTTAAGTGTTTTGAGAGGCTGTCATGGCCCGGTCGTGCAAAGGTGTGACTGTAAAAGCGACGGTTGTGGGCTCGATTCCCACTGGGCAGAATGAAATATATATTAGGGTTCCGTACTTTTTAATGAAAAAAGGAACTCTTAAAAGACCACTCTGTTGTCCTCTGTCTGTCTTTCTGTCTGTCCAACTGTCTGTCCGTCTTTCTGTCTGCCTGTCGCTGTCGAGAACTTTTATCTCAAGAACACTTGGAGATATCGAGTTGAAATTTAAGACATATACTCAGATCTACAGTCCCATGAAAAAATATATGGCCGTTTATATCGCAAAAAATGCGCATTTCGACGCTATAAAGGGAATCAAAATTTATAGGGTACTTCCGGTTGACCTAGAATTGTGAAATTTGACAGCTAACATATACATACAACAAGAAAGTCGGTAGTTCAAATGAGGTATCAGATGAAAGGGCTATGGCTAAGCTAAGCCTGAATATCAGAAAAAGTTCGAGACCTCCAATTTTTGTACAGAACCCTTGTTGGGTTGAGTTGGGCGAGCCTGTTCTACTTATCACGTAATGACTCAACTCTCGACGCGAAAAAGGAGGAACGGAGTGTCTTAACACTATTTTACACTTTTAGATAATAGATTTTGTAGACGAAGTTACACACACTCACATCAATTTTAGTCTTCCCTATTGAAATTATAAACAATAGCAACAGTTTCAAAGTATTGAATCACGATTTAAAAGCAAAATTTTCATCAATGCCAAAGGTTTCATCACCAAATATACCTGATGTTTTCCCAATGACATTGAAGTACACTGTGTATATTCCCAAAATAATGGCATGAAATGTTTTGCTTTATTTATTTTTCAACACAAACAGATGTTTTTGGACTACTTTCCGATAGCTTTAAATAGAAATTAATTAATTTTGAGTATTTTTTTTTATTATTTAAACATCATGAAGGGTCTATATGTTGTATTAATTGTAGATTTGATTCGCCGCTCGGACAAGCGTGTATTTTCAAAGTATTTCACTTACCACTTTGATGTGACATTAAGAAGCCTTGACCCGAACTCTATCTTTTTAGGAGTGTTTTTTTCAGCTTCACGCTGTTTCCCGCACACAGCAACCTTGTGTTAAAACACTCCATTTCCCCCCTTCCGCCGAATTTTGGAGGCAATGCGTGTTGAGTGGCGGAACTCAACGCCGCGATTTGCCTCGACACCAGAGCAAAGAAATGAAAATATAAATTTAAATAAATATTTTATTTCCTCGAGTGGGCATCGAACCCACAACCAGTCGATTTTACAGTTACAGTTGCCTCTACGCCACTGGCGTCCAAGTTAATTACTTAATACTTTTATGAGTTAGTTATAAAATATATTATTTAATATATTGGACGTCAAGATAAAAAAAATATTTTTTTATTATTCTACAAAAACATAATTTATTAGAATTAAAGTACTACAAACAACGTATTTCTCGTACACTTTAAAAAAAATACAGTTAATATAATAGAACAACATAACAAAAAGTTAAAACATTATGTTGTATTTGCACAAACATATAAATAAACCTTTGGGGACAAAATATACCCGCGAGAATCATAAATCATACTATACACGCTCAGAGAATTAAAAATAAGCACATTTTATTATACGTGTATAGCTATCTCTTATCAGTGTACATTTCGGAAATGATTTATTTTTATTAATTTTATTGTATACATATATATTAAAATTGGATAGATTTTTTTTAATTTGAATCATAATGATAATTGCACCGTATCCAAGAGGTCAAGAAGAAGAAAGTCACGTATAAGTAACAAAGAAAAGTTTAAGTAAAACAGCGTTGTTTTCTAGTATCAAGACTTTTCGATCATCTCTTTCCGTATTGCGCGCGGAGTGGCAAGGTTTAACGCTGCGTTTTGCCTTATCACAGCGGGAAAATGAAAATACTTAAAATCATACCTCCGGGCGGAGATCGAAACTGCAACCATCCCGTTTACAATTACACAGAGATTAGTCAAGTTATACATATAAGTATTTATTAAGTTGCATAATGCAACTTATATTCAATACTTATATAGCTTATTGCACGTCATAGAAGAATGGATAGAAGAAGATGTAGAGAAAAACTGGTATCAGAACTACCAAAATCTTCTAAGCCGCTTACGGTCACTGAATGGGACGAGCCGTCTGCTACAAATATTCACATACGAGTAGTGCTAGGAATATGAGGAGATCGTACAAAATAGTTAAAACTATAGAGATTTATATATAACTAGCATATCTTTGACGTACAGTATGGTTTTCTACGAAAGAAATTAGTGAAAAAACAATGAAATGGCCGTAACACAACGCCGCGTACCAAAACGAGTTAATGGTGACAATTTAAATGTTATGTTTTAAGTCCTATTTACAAGATATTTTTATCTCTGTATTGGGTTTCGCAATAAAACAAATAATGTGTTTTTTTAATGTAGAACGTAGATTTCGGAGTTGTAAAATATCAACACTAGTTCATTTCGTCATTAGTATCAATATTCAAAGCGTAATTTATAACTTACATTTAAGTACTTATTTATTTGGCCCCAAAAAAAGAAAAAAAAAACATAATTAAGATTTTTGCTATGGAAAATATAAGGTATAAGAAAAAATGTACGGGTTACCTGATGGAAAGTGATCACCGATGCCCACAACCCACAAGAGGTACTACAGATGCGTTGTCGGTTTTAAGTTGGAGATTGACACGCTTTTTTTTCAAACCGACTATATTACACACACATATCATTCATTAATATTTGTTGTTGAACTTTACTAAAGCAATTTAAAACCTGACAAAAATAAAAACTGCTATACAAATATTTCTGTTTCATATACAGCGATGCGAGAACCATATGCGATATACGTATAACTGTATATTACACACATATATCATTCATTAATATTTGTTGTTGAACTTTACTAAAGCAATTTAAAACCTGACAAAAATAAAAACTGCTATACAAATATTTCTGTTTCATATACAGCGATGCGAGAACCATATGCGATATACGTATAACTGTTGCAATAAAAGTAAAGGCATTATTTACTTTAGACTTGACTTATGATATCATTTTTCAATATATTGTATGTATCCTGTAAGAAAAGAGAGAAAAAGAGTTAAAATTGTAATAACTGAGAGTTTCGTGTTTCGTTCTTCGTATGAAAGCTTTTTTTATAGAAACTATAATATCGTAATCAGTTTACATTGAATTGTATTGTACAGTTGAATACATACGTTCACACTGTATTCGGCACAAAGGAACCTGGGAACCTAGTGTTAAAACCTTCCGTCCCCATTAAGGCACTTCCGTGTCTCACTTTCCGCCGAATATTCAAGGCATTGCGAGTTGAGCGGCAGATCTCAATGCCAAGTTTTACCTCGTTACTAGAGCGAGGAAATGAAAATATTAAATATTTCATATCCTGGAGTTGGAATCGAACACACAACCTGTCGCACTTAGGCTAGCCGCACACACACAATATTATTGTCAATACAATATTAATAATAATATTGTTCAATATATGGCCCCGCACACTACGCAATATTATTGACAATATTTCATCGCAAAATCTGATGCTCGCTCGCTCAGTAACTTTATTTGTATGCATACGTGTTAAGTCTAAAGAAAAAAGCCGGTACTTTAATTAATGTTTTTTGCTTACTTACAAAAAAAGTCAATAAAAAAAGATTGATCAAACGTTGGATGAGAAAAAAAAATATATTTTTTTTATTTCAATATTATTAATGAACTATAACAAAGGCCATTCATGGCCCAGGGGTACAAAAATTGACTCTGTAAACGCGACAGGTACAATTCCCGCTCGAGGAAATGAAGTATTTGATATTTTCATTTCTTCACTCTGATGTCGAGGCAAAGCGCAATGCCTCCAAAATTCGGTAGAAAATGGGAAACGGAGTGTCTTAATATTAGGTTCCCTCTGCCTACCCTGAAGTGTGCAGAAGCTAATTTTGAAGCTAATTTTTCGATCAGAGTATGATTTAAAAAAAATCTTGAACATGAGAGTCCTTTAAAAAAAATATTATCTCTATTTGGTTAGATTTTTTTGTAAATATCGAGCAGCTTTTTTAGCGCACTATTTTATTCAATTTTATCACGATATGTTTCAATTAATTTATACCATAGCTCTAAAAAAAATTCCCATGTTTTAATAAACTCTGTTAAATACACAACATACAACATCAACATTATTTTCACTATTTACACTGTTTTCATCGTCCATCTTGAATACAAAGCATAAGCGTCCGCCTCCTTTGAAGTCTTTTATTCAACTAAAACATTGCAGCGCGCCCGCACACGACAATATTATTGACAATAACCCTGCTTCCGTACAATAATGTTGAGAAACTGACATGTGTGCGACACGTGATATTATTGACAATATTATTGTACGTGTGCGGCCACGCTTACTGTCCCTGCGCCACGGATGGCCTCAAATACAGTATATGATCACAATATTAAAATGTAATATTTTACATAAAGTAAGCACCACTCGAGGGAAAATTATATTCAAGGAACATGATACGATTTCTGTTAAATAGGCTGATACCATCGGTAACTAAAATATACTATATATCTGATTCCTATTTAGAAAGGGATTATCTTCGTTTCCTCATTCCGGTTATAAGACAAACTACGGCGTTGACTTCCGCCACTCATCACGTATAGGGCAGTGCGCGTGGAAAGTCTAACCCTGCTATATGAAAATGGAATAACGATAACCAAATTACAAATTCACTTTGTCTATTTAAATAAATCAAAGGATAAATAAATATATATATTTACTAAGGATCTGTAGAAAAGATTGCAAATATTATTCAACTATAATGTTATTACGTTGTTTATATTTCTTATCGGTAAGTCAAAGGAACCCTCGCATAAACAGTCCGTGGAAACTTTTAATGTCTTTCTGTCTGTATATTTTTACATAATGTTTGATAAATTCATATACGTTTG